>APFE030804459.1:26103-50891 GCA_000404065.3 Pinus taeda
TTTAGATCCTTGTTTCTTGCATAGTAGTATGTTGTTGTGATTCTATAGGTCCTTTTGAAGCTGAGCAGACAAAGAGCGGGCAGAAAAACTCTATCAAGAAGGAGAGGGAATCGAGCGCAAGTCTCAGGTTGGCCCCCTTGGTTCTTCTCTCATCTATTTTCATAAAAGGAATCAACAATAGACTTTGATTGTTTGTTTCTAAGATAGCCACACATCTTAGTGGGAATAGCAGCATCCGTGTGGAAACTATTCCCATATAAAAAAAGGCGATTCCGCTTACAGAATGGTCATGATTGGTACCATCATCAATGAAGGGGCTTCTGTGAGTATCCTTTCCTCAACTGCTTGGAAAGCGCTTGGTTCGCCATCGCTTTTGCCTGAAATGAGAAATCTAACAAGCTTCAACAAAGGAACCAGTCGACCTTTAGGGATCCTTCCAAATGTGCCCATTACTTTGAGAAGGAAATTTGTTCACATGAACGTTATGGTAGTTAAAGGACCTTTAGATTACAATCTACTCCTCGGACGTGACTATATTTATTGCATGGGAGCCATCGTCTCCTCACTCTTTAGAGTAATGTGTTTTCTGCATGAAGGCAGAATGGTCAAGCTCGTAGACCAAATGTCATTCCCCGGTTCACACATCGCAAATAGTCAAATTCCATCCCTAAATGGTATTTTCATGCAAGAAATGTCTCATCGGTCTCCAGTCCGTCCACCTGATGAGCGCAAGTGATTCAGGAAGATGTGACTGAAACCTAGGGGGCATGCACCCTGGTCTATTTCGGCAGGAAAACCTTAGGTATAGAGTGGATTTCCACGAGGGATATATGACTAGTCTGGCGAACCCGTCCTCACAGGAAAATGGGAACAAACTGGAATACGATACCTTCGTTAAAGTTATGTGAGTGGAGTATCTCTACGCCACTCCCCTTTGTCTATTTCGATAAACATCGCCGAGGGAGCATTTTCCTTGGTAGCCTGAAAATTTTTCGCTATACTTAGGGGCATGCAAACCTTTCCACATGCCAGTGAAGAGCAGCTATTTATTTTTTAAATTTATAGGACCTCTAACCCTTTAAACCCGTAAGGCTAGTCGTTTCTTAGCTTGCATAAAGAAAGGATTCGTGGCAAAGCTTTATAGATGTAAGCCACTTCAAAATAACATCTTGAATGAGTCATTTCCATCATACAACTGGCGAGCAATGTTGTCGCAGAGTTCAAGCTCGTTGAAAAATAAACTCTCCACGAGCAGTTTTAGCGCATAGTTATTGCTCGTTAAAAAATAAACATAAGTCATGAGCAAGTGCTTCTCCCCGCGTTTAAGCTCATTAAAAAATGAACGGGTAAATAACCATTGTGAATGCCTTATCGCCATCTTTTGAGCCTTGGTTGTGTTCTCGCCATCACCTCCACTCTGTTTTAGCCGATCATTCACCCCCACATGATTGTTTACCCCTTCGAGGAACATCTGCGAAGAGTGATTCTGCTAGCCATCCTTGTAACTCTACCGTGATTGGAAAATTCCAAACCTTACCTGGAATCAGCTGCTACCCGAAACCGAGTCTTCTTTAAGTTCTTTTCACCTGACTCATAAAATATGAAAAGATTTTCGAGCGATTGGCCTCTCCGGCTCGTTAAAAGACATCGGAAGTGCTATCCCTCCTCTAGATTTTAATCTTTTTGGACCTGAGGGATTATTACACAAAAATATCGAGCGATTGTCTTGTTTGGCTCGTTAAAACTATCGAAAATTCATCCCTTTTGTATTATTTTACGCTTTTTCAGACTTAAGGGATTATGCAACGAAAAAGAATCTTCGGAGTCTTCTTTTTGTTTCTTTCAGACTCTCTATAATTGAAAGAGGAAGAGTTATCTTTGTCGTTAAACTCATTAAACTAAATAGCGACAAACTCATCCAACAGCACGAGAACGAGTTTCATTGTCGCTAGGCTCACTAAAATATAGCGACAGGTTCGCCCAAAGGGCAGATTATAGAACAAGCATATGTTATCCTCCTCAAGCTTGACAAAAATAAAGAGGTACTGGTCAGCAATGACTGGGGAAAATTGGGAAGAAAACAAGAAGAAACTTTATTGGTAGCAAGTCACTCTTGAACATGACACTTTCCTTCCGCATCCATGTTTGGTTGGGTTGTTCCGTTCACTGGTTCTCACCATTGGTCCGTGACACCATCCATCTCTGGGGTTAACGCTACCAATCCATCGTTAGTGTCGCCGATATGTTCAAGAGAAGTCATTCAGACAATTCACGTGAGTCTCACCCACTGCAATTCATTCATGCTTCATTCTTTCATGACCGCCACCCTGAACCCCCAAAATCATTTGCTTTTTTCTGTGTCGTTGATGTGGGATCAGGGATTCAGTGAATTATGTGATAGAAAACCTATAGCTGAATAGAATCACAGAGATCCAGGGGGTTGGAATTTTGTAATCTAGAGAGAAGTGTTATCAGTATTCTTGTGTACATTCACAGTGTTGGGTGATTTTGCTTTGCTTGAGGTGAAAGAAGGGCTTCTTAGCTGGAGGATTATGCTGGGTCAGAGCTTTTCATGGTTGTAATCCTCTTGCTACTTTTATCTTAATAAAGTTATTCTTGTTTCCTTCCATATCCTGGTGTACTTGTTTATATATGCTTGTGGATAGCAGAGGGATCCAAAACCATAGGTGGGTCCGCCCAACTAACATAGGGTCCAAAACCAAAATTTTCTAGGGTGCTGCCCCGAACCCCATAAAGTGGGGTTACGGGTACCCCTCAAACCCCCTGTGACCTCCCCCCCCTCTAACCCCTGATTAACTATGTGGGCTAGTCGTGGAAAGAATATAACACAACCCAACATTACTTTGGGAGGAATTTTTTTTATCTCAATGTGATGGTAGTCCCAAGCCCTTTAGATTACAATTTACTTCTAGGGCGCAACTATGTTTATGACATGGGAGCTATTGTTTCAACACTCTTCAGGTGATTTGTTTCTCACATGAAGGCAGAATTGTCACCGTTGACCAACTTTCATTTCCTGATCCAAATATGGCTTCCAGTCAACCATCTTCCCTAAATGGTCCTTTTGTCCCAATGGTATCTTCCCCGCCACGGGTAAATTATGTGGCAACCCATTTCGTGCCTGCATCAACAGACGATCAATTTCGTGATGTTGTACATTATGTACTTGGGGCATTGGAACCATATCTCTCTAATGATCTCTCCCAGAGAAGTGTTCTCCCATTTGATGAAAACCTCTTGGATGTCATGACCTCTTATGGGTCGTGAACAAGGATTATGAGGATAGTTCTTTGTCTTGTGTCAACCTCGTTAAAAAATGAAACTAGGATATGAGCATAGTTCCTTGTCTTGTGTCAAGCTCGTTAAAAAATGAAACAAGGAATATGAGGATAGTTCTTGTACTGTGTCAAACTCATTAAAAAATGAAGCAGGTCAATGAGCATGGTTCCTTGTCTTGTGTCAAACTCACTAAAAAAGGAAACAAGGTCCCCTAGAGAAAAGTTCTAATTCGAATATTTGATTAGATCTCATAAAATCTCAGTCGAGTCTTTCACTTGATCTCGTAAATGAACCTTCATTCCATCAACTTGTTAACCATGAGTAGTCTACTTAGTTGAATGAAATGAAGCTTGGGGGGCATGCACCTAGTTTTGAATCATCATGCTAGGGGCATGTAAACCAATCTCAATTATAGTTCTTCGTTTCAAGCTTGTGTAAAAATGAAACTGAATTCAAGCATAGTTTTTCATTTCAAGCTTGTGTAAACATGGAATTGAATCCAAGAATAGTTCCCTATGGTTCAAGCTTGTGTAAAAATGAACCCATCTCCATTTTAACCCTCGTGATTGCCATTATATCAACCTCTTCCTTCAGATGAGCCTTGGTTGTTCTCCTTCCATCTATCTACTTGGCTGATCATATGCTTTCACTTGGTTGCTTTACCCTGTTTGAGGAACAATTGCAATGTTTTTAGAAGTTCCAACATTACCAAAACCAGTTGCTATCCTAGACACCACTCGTTCCTCAAAGTGGAGTCCTCTTTAAGCTCTTTTTAGACTCTCAAAGTATGAAAATATTGTCGAGCGCTTGTCCTTTTTAGCTCATTAATGAATTGGAAACAACATCTTCTCAGTATAAGTTTAACTCTTTTCCAGAATGAGATAGATTATTTATGAAAAAGGAATACGTTGATCGAACATGGTCAATAGGTTCTCTCTCATATTATTTTACACTTTTTTGGACTTGAGGGACAAAACTACGAAAAAGAACTTGTGGAGTTTTCTTTTTGTCCCTTTTCAAACTCTCTAAATATGAAAAGGACCGAGTTATCTTTGTCTTTAAAATCGTTAAAACATCAAATAGCGACAAACTTGTCCATCACAACAAGACCGAGTTTCACCTTTGCTAGACTCGTTAAAACATCACATAGCAATGGATTCACCTGAAGGGTGGAATTATACAACAAGCATATGTTATCCTCCTCAAGCTTGATAAAAATAAAGAGGTAATGGTCAGCAATGATTGGGGAAAATGGAAAAAGGGGTAAACCACTTTTAGTAGCAGGTCGCTCTTGAACATGACGCTTTCACTTCATCACCGTGATTATTGGGGTTGGGTTATCAACTTGATGGTTATCATACTATTGGTCTATCATACCATCCATCACTTTGTTTTGGGTCAATGCTGCCAATTCATTTCAGTGTCGCTGACATGTTCAAGAGAAGTCATTCAGTTAAAATTCATCCTTTGCAATACCATAAACCTTCATTTTCATGACCACCATTCTTGAACCTTGTGTCATCAGTCACATTCCATCTCCAAAAATCATTACACTCATTTCGTGTCATTGATGTGGGATACTTCAAGGCCCTCCTGCGATGAGTCGCTTCTTATCGACATCAGCACATTATCCAAGAAGTTGACTTAGAAACACCCTTCCAGTACCTTGAGGCTTGCATACATCAATGGCAAGTTTCTCGCTTCCTACGATAAGCTGACATCACTGGCCTTCAACCGAAAGACTTTGTATGGTGTTCAAGATCAAAACATTTATTCATGCCATGTAGAATGTATTGCAGTACCTTGAGGATCATTATCATTATCATTATCAGTGATTTCTCTCGTGTCTGTAATGGCTTACTTCATTGGCTGGTAATCAAACGGTGTCTTCCATGTTCGACTTCAGATCAAATATTCACATGGTTAGACTCGTACTTAAGCAAACTATTGAACGAGATAGAATACCCCAGATCTAGTTTCATCCATCTGAGCTGCGATTTCATGAAATGTACCAAATCATTCGTACAATGGCTTTACATTGATGATCATTCCAGTCATGTGTCTATATTTGTAGATGACTATCTATGTACTTGTAATGAAAGTTTATATGTTGAGCATGGGTATGCCTTCCCTCAGCAATCCTTGATAAAAAGTCAAAATATCATAATATAATGTATTGCAATCGATGCAAGTCACCAACCACTTTGGAACCTCCCCATCACATCATAAAGCATATCACTTGACATTAACATTTTTCGACTTCATGCTTTAGGGGTCGACTGTTATAGATCCATTTGGGCACATCACTCCCATCGTCCAGATCAATGTTTGAGGGCTCATCAAAGCCTAATTCCAGTTGCTACATGCCCTAAACAAGTCAACCTTTTGAATGCCTCCTTCAGAGACAGTTTCATGGCCTGAAGACATCCTGAAATGACCTCTAGAGGGACCAGCGTAGGTAGGCCCATGCAAGGGTGCACTACAGAGTAGTTAAGTCCATGCCAAGGTGCTTTGCAGAGCACTTAGGCCCTCTTTGACCTGCGTTAGGCGAGTTTGAGCGAAATTCACATAGGGTTTGGGGAATATTCTTATCTTTTGGAGCCTTCTAGAAGATTCCAATACTTATCATCTCCTATGAGCTCGAAAATGGATGAGTAATGGGTTAATATAACTCCTATCCTCTCATCCCTTCCTCCATAAAACTAATTCTAAGTATGGAAGGCCATTCAATACCCTCATTGATGACAAAACCTCCTCCATCTTCTTATAAATTGAGCACTCATCTAAGTGATCAGGGGCTGGACTATGATGAATTGTAAGGAGATGATGTTAGTTTGAGAATTGAGATTATTGTAAGTGTCATTATGTTGCCGAATGGTCATGCTTATCATGTGATGTGGATGGAACAAAAGCTAGAGAAGTGACTTTGAATCAGACTTCATGGTTGTAATTCTTCCTTCTATTAATAAAGTATTTGCACATTTTTCCATATGCTTATCTTGATATGTGATGCTTATATGTGTGAATGTATATGTTTCCATTTACTTGCAATCAATAGATATTTTGCTTTGATTGGTTCTTTATCTTCTGTTGATGTTTACAGGTACTTCTCAAGCATGTTAAGTACGGGAAGGAGCGAAAGGATCGATAGAAAGGAGACAAGAGGAAAGTGAAAGTACAAGTAGGTCCTATTATTCTCTTTGTCTTATCTATTGTTTATAGAAAAAGGTTAAAGTGCTTTAAACTGTTGTTCTAGATATAGCTACTTATCTAGGAATTAGTATTTATCCGTAGATACCAAATTCTTCATAACGGGGTGGATCTTAAATAATTAATGCTAGTAGAAAGGCCATAGTTGATAGTGAATCCCATAAGTTCCTTCATTCTCTTAAACCCTAGAATTCTAGTCACCATTTTCATGTGCATTGGGAATTCCTTTTCAGGACTTTTTTGATTGATGACTAGCATTGAAACCCTAGATCTACTTGGACTTCAATGCCAAACAGCAAATAAGAACTAATCCTATTTGTATACATTCTCCTTACCTATTATCTTCAAACACTAACTAGTTCACTTGACCTAATCTTAAACTTAAAATTGTGAAAAATATGTACAATATAGAAAAAAACCTAAACTATACCTTGCAAACCCTAGGTGTTATCTCTTTATATATCCCTTAGAAACATTTAAACCTAATTACTACTAAAATGAGGTCATCCAACCTGAATTATAGAGTTTTAACCAAGAAACTACAAGTTTCAACTATTAAAATTCAAATTTGATTTTTTTGAGTCCATCCCCTTGTTCCCAAACATTACTGGTGTGCATTTATTTGAGGCACACAAACCCTACCTTTTACCTTATGAAATCCATGTAATTTGGAGTCTCCTTGAACAACAAAAATATATATGTGAAAAAAAAAATATTTAATTGTATTGATGTTACTTATGAGTAGAAGAATACTATCCAAGTTGAATCATTCAATTTGGCCTTGAAAGGAAGGTTGGGCGTGCATTTTTGTGAAGTAGGCCAAAATTTCCTTGCTTCACCAAAATGCATGCTCAGGATTAATTTTTTGGTCAATCTCATTGATTCAAATTGTATACTATTTAATTAGTAATTTTACACACTAACTTGCTTCTAGTAAGTTTACGATATTCACAAATTGTTGGCACTTTTGGGGGGACACTGTGAACTGCGATTGCTCCAACACTTTCATTTACATTAACCTCAACCTTCAGATCACTAAATTAGAAACTTATGAGTAGAAAATACTCTCCGAGTTGAATCATTCAAGTTGGCCTTGAAATGAAGGTTGAGCGTGCATTTTTGTGAAGCAGGCCAAAATTTTCTTGCTTCATTAAAATGCATGCCCAAGCTTCATTTCTTGGTCAATATCATTGATTCAAATTGTATGTTATTTAATTACTAATTTTACACACTAATTTGCTTCCAGTAAGTTTTTGTTGTTCACAAACTGTTAACACTTTTGGGGCAACACAATGAACTACGATTATTGCAAAACTTTCATTTACATTAAGTTTGACCTTTAGATCACTAAATTAGAAAAATTATTTATATTAATGTTAAGTATGAGTAAAAGAATACTATCCAAGTTGAATCATTCAATTCGGCCTTGAAATGAGGGTTGGACATGCATTTTTTAGAAGCAGGCCAAAATTTCCTTGCTTCACTAAAATGCATGCTTGGGCTTCATTTCTTGGCCAATCTCATTGATTCAAATTGTAAACTATTTAATTACTAATTTTACACACTAATTTGCTTCTAGTAAGTTTCTGATGTTCACAAACTGTTGACACTTTTGGGGTGACACTGTGAAATGCGATTATTGCAGCACTTTCATTTACATTAACTTCCACCCTCAAATCACTAAATTAGAAAACTTTAATTGTATTATTTTTACTTATGAGTAAAAAAAATACTCTCCAAGTTGAGTCATTTAATTTTGCCTTGAAACGAAGGTTGAACGTGCAATTTTGTGAAGTGGTCCAAAATTGACTTGCTTCACAAAAATGCATGCGCAACCTTGTAGATTGCTTATTTAATTATTTTACACTCTTTTACATCATTATATCTTTACTTTGAGTTTAAATATTTATAATTCAGATTTCATACATTCTAAATTTTTCTTTGACTTTCCTTATGTGAAAGTTGTGTATAAGTGGGAAACACAATTATGTAGGATATCGGCATACATTATGCAAGTTTATATCCTAAGGTTAGGAATTGTGCAATCATGTCCCATTTTAAATCTCATTACCAAGAGTGTAATTGGTTATACTTGGGAGTGCATATTTGTTCCGACTGTGATCATTGGCAGATATGATCAATTGCTATTTTGACAAACTTGAATTTCAGTATATAACATTTCCTTTATGAAAATGACTATGATCTGTTGCAGAAAATGGTTTTATATTTAGTTTGGAACGATCATTATCGCACAATTAATTAAGTACAGGTCATGGTGTGCATTTATTTGAGGCACACAAACCTTGACTTTAACCCTATGGAATCAATCCAATTTGCCATATTCTTGCCCAACCTAAATTTCTATGTGCGAAATTAATGTTAATTATGAGTAAAAAGGTACTCTCCAATCTAAATCATTCAATTTGGCCTTGTAATGAAGGTTGGGTATGCATTTTTGTGAAGTGGGTCAAAATTGCCTTGCTTCTCTACAATGCACGCCAAGGCTTCATTTATTGGCCAATCTGATTGATTTAAATTGTAGATTGTTTATTTAATTAGTTTGCACACTTATTATATGTTTACTTTGATCCTTATATAATATTGCTTCATATTTCATATGACATTCCAAGTTTTGCTTCAACTTGCATTATGTGAAAGTTGTGTATATATTTTTCTTCAACTTGCATTGTTATTTGTTAGAACTGATGCAAGGTTTATTCTAAGGTTAGGTATTGTATAATTATGTAGAATTTATGGATGTTATTGCACTCCTCAAAATCGCAAACAACTCTTTGATATCTTAATATTTAGCTATCAAAAGGATTGAAAGACTTTTAGATACCTTGGTATTCCAATAACTCTGATAGGGACCATTACTAAAGGCTGACATAACATAGTTTCAAAAATTCAAAAGAAAATGGTTTCCTGGGGTGCTAGTTGGCTAAATTTGGCTAGCATAGTGGTCTTCATAAAATCCATCATGCCTGCTTTGTATATATTCTAGGGCTCAATCCTCTTTGCCCCTAAAGGAATCTTGGATCAAATTAGTAGGTGTATAAGAAAGTTTCTATGAAAAGGTGGAAAAACAATGAAACAAACTCAACTTAGTTAATTGGAGCATGGTTAAAAGCTCAAAAGAGGAAGGGGGTCTGGGTTTAAAGGACCTATTTGTATGTGATTAGGTGCTTAGGGGAAAACTTGGTTTGGATACTATTAACAGAACCCTCTGAATGGTGGTCCCAAGTTCTACAAAAGAAATATCATCATTTCTGTTATGTGGAATTTTGCATCTACGGATAAACATAATTTCCCTAGGTGGGTAGCACCTAGAACAACAGATTTAAAGCACTTAACCTTTTTCTAAAGAGTATAAATAAGACAAGGGACCTACTTGCTATCTTTCACTTCCCTTTGTCTCCTTTGTTTGTCTCTCGTTGCTCCTTATCGAACTTCATCCACTCGACAAGTACTTGCAATCATAAACAAAGGACAAAAACCAATCAAAGCAAGAGATCTAACTACTATAAGCAAATGGAATCAAAAGCATTTACACATATAATCATCATACATAAAGACAAGAATATGGGAAAAGGTGTAAACAACTTTATTAAGTAGAACGAAGAATTACAACCATGAAGTTCGATCCATTGTCACTCTTCCAGCTTGGGTTCCAACCAACATCACATCAAAAGAACAACACTCTAGCAGCATAACAATACTTGCTCACAATCTCAAACATCACACCAACAGTATCTCCTTACAAATTCTCAAAGTCTAGCCCCTGATCACTTAGATGAGTGCTCAATTTATAGGAAAATGATGGTGGTTTGGTCCTAAATGAGGGTATTGAATGGCATTCCAAACTTAGAGTTAGTTTCCATGGAGGAAGGGATGAGAGGAAAGGAGGTTACTTAACTCATTTCCTATCCAATTTTGAGCTCATAGGAGATGATAAGTGTGGGAATCTTCTAGATGGCTCTAGAAGATAAGAATATTCCCAGAATCCTATGATGATTTCGCTCAATCTCGCCCAGCACAGGTCAAAGTGGGACTAAGTGCTCTGGAAATCATCCTCACATGGGCCTACCTACACTGAAGCACACTTAGCCCTGACCAAGGTTGCACTGGTCCCTTAAGGAGGCATTTCTGGAGGGCTTCAGGCCAAGAAACTCTCAGGGAAGTAGGCATTCAAAGTGTTGAATTGTCTAGGGCATGTAGCAACTGAATTAGGGTTTGATGAGACCCAATAGTACTGATTTGAATGATGGAAGTGATGTGCCCAAATGGATATGTAAAATCTACCCCCTAAAGCATGAAGTCGAAAATGTTAATGTCGAGTGATATGCTTTACGATGTGATGATGAGGTTCCAAAGTGGTTGGTGACCCACATCGATTACAATACATAATATCATATTTTAATTTTTTCTCATGAATTTCTGAGGGAAGGCATACCCATGCTCAGCATATAAAATTTCATCACAAGTACATAGATATTCATCTACAGATATAGAACCATGATAGGATGACCATCAGTGTAAAGCCATTGTACAAATGATTTGGTACTTTTCCTAAAATCGCAGCCCAAATGGATGAAATTAGATTCGGGGTCTTCTATCTCATTCAATCGTTCACTCAAGTACGAATCTAACCATGCGAATATGTGATCTGAAGTTGAACATGGGAAGACACTGTTTGATTACCAGCCAAGGATGTAAGTCGTTAACAAACGCGAGAGAAATCACCGATAATGAGAATAGTCCTCAAGGTACTATAGTACATTTTGCATGGTGTGAATGGATGTTTTGATGTCGAACACCATACAAAGTCTTTCAGTCGAAGGCCAGTGATTTCAACCTATCACTGGAAGCGAGAAACCTGCCATTGATGTATGCAAGCCTCAAGGCACTGGAAGGGTGTTTCTAAGTCAACTTCTTGGATAATGTGCCGATGTCGACAAGAAGCGACTCGTCACAGGAAGGCCTTGATGTATCCCATATCAACGACACGAAATGAGTGTAATGATTTTAGAGACGGAATGTGACTGACGACACAAGGTTCAGGAATGGCGGTCATGAAAATGAAGGTTTATGAGTATTGCAAAGGATGAATTTTACACTGAGTGACTTCTCTTGAACATGTCGACGGAACTGAATGGATTGGTAGCATTGACCCAAAACTCAAGTAATGGATGGTATGATAGACTAAGGTATGATGACCATGAAGCATATTACTTAACCCAAATAGTCACATTGATGAAGTGAAAGTGTCATGTTCAAGAGCGACCTGCTACCATAAAGTGATTTACCCCTTTTCCCATTTTCCCAAGTTGTTGTTGACCAGTACCTCTTTATTTTTATCAAGCTTGAGGAGGATAACATATTCTTGTTGTATAATTCCACCCTTTGAGTGAATCCATTGCTATGTGATGTTTTAACGAGCCTACGAAGGTGAAACTCGGTCTTGTCATGATGGACAAGTTTGTCGCTATTTTATGTTTTAACGAGTCTAATGACAATGATAACTCAGTCCTTTTCATGTTTAGAGAGTTTGAAAAGGGACAAAAAGAAAACTTCATAAGTTATTTTTCCTGTATTTATCTCTCAAGTCCGAAAAATTTTAAAACAATACAAGAGAGAACCTATTGACCATGTTCGATCAACGTGTTCCTTTTTCGTAAATAATCTATCTCAGTTCGGAAAAGGGTTAAACTTATGTTGAGTAGATGTCGTTTCCAATCCATTAACGAGATGAAAAGGACAAGAACTCGACAGCCTTTTCATATTTAGAGAGTCTGAAAAGAACTTAAAGAGGACTCTAAGGGAGTTCCTTTTTCGATGTTTAACAAAGCTCGAAAAAGAGATAAAAGTATGCTTTTTGGTCAAAGTACAATTCACGATCGTGCACGTAAAATTCTGTAAGTCAGCTGTAAATCTGTCCAAAGCAACACTAAACATATTAAACATACCTGTTTCATTGATAAAGATAGATAAATGCCAAAGTTTACTCATTTAATGCTCATGAAATAAACATAAAAACAAGAATTTACCATGTTATTTTCACCATTTGATATTTACCATTTAGTTTGTGCTCTGACCCTATTTTTTACCTTGATCTTTAGCAGTTGATTGCGAGAGATTATGCGGATCATTTCTCATGTCGTCCAGACCAGGTAGGAGATCTACCCCTCCTATTTCTTTTCATGTCATTCTTTTATAGTTTGATGTAAGTTTTTATGGTTTTTAGGGCCCTTGGGCTTGAATATTTCGCCCTAGGATCAACGCAGGCTTCCATGTCGAAAATTGTGCTGGGGAGCACCCAGATAGAAGGTTTGCTACACTGCAGCACACTGTCTCCTTGCCTGGGCTGTGCTGGGCGAGTTTCACAAACTTGTTTCACCAATTTGGCCCAAAATGTCTCTAGTTTTTTTTGCATGAAAAGGATCCTAACTAAGCTTATGGTTTGATTTCAAGCTTTCATCAGATCAAAATGTCTATTACTTGGCGAGAAAGAGAGAATGAAGAACAAGACATGGTTGCCCTAAATAATTCGGGTACAGTTGAGGCCCTCAAAAACTGTGGGTTGCTCAAATACTTCAGGTTGTTCGAAATGAGGCAACAATCAAAACTATTGCAATTCCTAGTTCATGCATGGGATCCAACAGATCATGATTTTCACATAAGGGACAAAGTGGTCCCTATTATGATCGATGATGTTTATTTTCTTATAGGGTTGTCGAGACGTGGTGCCCCCATATCTCTTTCTGGTTCCTCCCATCGAGGGGAATCAGTGAGGGACTATGTTCGACAATTTTGTCGGCCAGGTACACAACCTAGCAAGGACAGAAAGATAATCATCAAGGATATTGGTGATTTGCCTTTGAGAACAATCCTTTTCACCATCGCAAAGTTGGCAGGTAGTGTGACACTCCATCTGGTGAACAGATCATACATGCAGTATGCACTTAACTGTCTTGAGCCAACTTTATTCAACTAGTGTGAGGCAGTAGTTTCTTCACTGAAAGAGTAGCTAAAAAAGGTAAAAAGCGGTAAGACCAAGAATTTTAGCTATGGATCGCTCTTAATTGCTTTTACATTAGATATAATTCCATTGATGCAACCCCAACATGTAATATTGGGTGTAGCTAGTCCCAAAGATCCACAGATGTAGAGGTGGGTTGAATTGATGGTTAGATATGTTGGTCAGTGTTAGCAATAAAAGGACTAAATTGTTGTAAACTGTAGACAAGACACCAAATAGAATTCTGAATGTAATATATATATATATATTTGATAAAAATGAATGATGTTTACAAGGCTGACGCGATGCTCCTTAAATAGGAGCTGACTGGCCACGCTTGAACAGAGGGACATGTCCCTTGGGAGTAATGTCTCTTCATTTTAACTAATTGATTGTAATAATTAATTAATTTATTAAATAATACTTTAATATTTTAATATTTTATTTAATTTGTTATGACTTTTTTTTAGTTCATAACATTGCCTTCCCCTTAAAATGCTTTGTCCTCAAAGCATAGGCAAGCTTGGGTGTTGACGCATGAAACGTTCTGATTCCCAAGACGAATCTTCGTCTGGTAACCTCTTCCACTTGATGAGGTATTCCTTAATTGTCTTAGATCGTAGAACTTTCTCTCAGGTAGCAAGTATACGCTCAGGTTCAAGGATTATTCTTCCTTCTTCATTGGTCTCTGGTATTTCTGTCTGTGTTGTTTGATTTTTCCCTAATACATTTTTGAGACTTGATACATGAAATGTATTATGGATTCGGTAATTGTCTGGTAACTTAAGCTACACTACTTATCTTTTTAATTATTTGGTATGGTCCATAATACCTAGGAGACAATTTATTCTTCCCTTGTTGTTTTAGTGATAGTTGCTTATAAGGTTGGAGTCTAACAAAGACCCAATCGCCCTCCTCGAACTCTCTTTCAAAACAGTGTTGGTCAGCTTGTTGCTTCATTCTATTTCGAGCCATGGTTAGATTTTCTTTTAGTAAGTTGATGATCCTTTGACTTTCTCCTAAGTGGTATTTAACGGCTGGTACCCTAGAGTCAAGGGATGCAAAGTCCTTCCACTTGGGTGGTTCGTAACCATATAGGGCTTGGAAGGGTGTCATCGTAGCTGATGTATGGTATGCGATATTATACCACCATTCGGCCAGGTGTAGCCACTGTGTCCACCTGTTTTGTTTATATATAATGAAACAACGAAGATATGTTTCCAAGCATTTATTAACAATTTCGGTTTGCCCATCAGTTTGGGGGTGATAGGCTGAACTCATATTTAGTGATATTCCTGCTTGTTGACAGAAATCCTTCCAAAATTTCCCTTTAAACCTTACATCTCTATCGCTGACTATGACCTTAGGGAACCCGTGTAGCTTGTAAATGTTTTTACAAAACACATCAACGATTTGTTTGGTTGCGTCAGTCTTTTTAATAGACATAAAGTGGCATATTTAGTGAGCATATCGACTACTACAAATATTTTATCCTTCCCGTCAGATGCAGGTATTCCTTCAATAAAATCCATCGAAATCTCTTCCCACTTCTGATTTGGAATGTGAAGTGGATGTAGCAACCCTGGAGTTGGAACATTTTCGCTCTTGTTTCTTTGACAAATATCACATTCTGAAACATATTTCTGAGTTTCCTTACTCATACCCTTCCAATAGAATGATTGTCAGACATTGTAGTAAGTTTTGTAGAACCTGACATGTCCAGCTGTTGGTGGATTGTGAGACTCCTTTAGTATTTTTATTTTAAATTTGGATGTAGGTGTTAGATAAATTCTCCCCTTGTACCATAACATGTCATTTTTCCACACGAAGTTGGTATATTGATTGATATTGTTGATCATGGAGTCACAATCCTTATCCTTGGCATATTTGGCTCGTATTTCATCCAACCATTCTGGAACAACTATCATGGCAGCACATGTAGTGTGATCATCATCCTTACGTGAGAGTGCATCAACTACGACATTCTCCTTTCCCTTTTTGTGTAATATCTCTAAATCGAATGCTGGCAGCTTCTCTGTCCACTTCTGTTGTTCTGTTGATAATGCCTTTTGCTGAAGTAAGTATTGAAGACTATTGTGATCAGTTCAGATTGAGAATTTACTTCCAAGCAAATACTGGTGCCATTTTGTCAAAGCATGTATGATGGCGAGCATCTCCTTTTGGTATGTTGATTTAAGCCTTCTTGTTTATTAAGTTTCATGCTCTCAAATTCTATAGGGTGGTTGTCTTGCATCATCACAGCGCCAATTCCAAACCCAGGAGCATCACATTCGACCATGAACAGTTTGGAGAAATCAGGAGTCGTTAGTACTGGTGTGGTTGACATCACTTCCTTTAATTTCTCAAAACACTTTTATGTTTGGTCATCCCATTTGAAAGCATTTTTCTTTAACAAATTCATAAGGGGTGCTATTAGGTGTGCATAATTTTTTAGAAATCTTCTGTAATACCCTGTTAAACCCAAAAATCCCCTTACCTTAGATATGTTCTTGGGTTTTGGCCACTCTTTGATTGCCTTGATTTTGTTGGGGTCTACTTGGACTCCTTCCCTTGATATAATATGACCTAGGTATTCAACTTCCTTTTGCCCAAATGTACATTTTGATAGCTTGGCGTAAAACTGGTTCTTTTCCAAAACAGACAACACTTCTTCTAGATGTTTGAGATGTTCCTTCCACGTCTTATTGTACACTAAAATATCATCAAAGAAAACTAATACGAACTTCCTAAGGTAAGGATGGAAGAGCTCATTCATGGTGGCTTGGAAGGTGTTTGGTGCATTTGTTAATCTGAATGGCATGACCTTGAACTCATAATGCCCTTCATGAGTCTTGAATGTTGTCTTTTGGATATCTTCTAACCTTACTCGTATTTGGTAGTAACCTAATCTTAGATCTAACTTGGAAAAATATTTTGCACCGTGTAACTCATCTAACATTTCATCAATGAACGGAATCGGAAAATTATGCTTAATAGTGATTTTATTTAAACCTCTGTAATCTATACATAATCGGAAGGATCCGTCCTTCTTCCTGACTAATACTATGGGTGCAACATATGGACTTCTACTCTTCGTAATGATTCCATGCTTCAACAGGCCTTGAATTAATCACTCTATTTCTATCTTGTGGTGATGGGGATAATGGTATGGCTTGACAATAACTGGAGTTGAATCAGTTTTGAATTCAATAATGTGTTCTATTTTCCTTTATGGGGGTAACTTCATTGGTATATCTTGAAAAACCTTCTCATATATCTTGATCAAGGATGAAATCTCTGATGTTTTATGAGTCCCTTCAGTTGATAATAATTCCAAGTACTGAAATTGCGCAACAAATTCTGGTGCCCCGTTGCAAATGAGCTTCTTCATTTGTTGAGCAGAGATGACTTGTGTTAGTGGTGCCTGAAAACCGAACAACTGATATTTCCATCCATCCCATTTGAATTTAATGAATTGTTTTATGTTTGTTGAATAAGTGCCTAGTGTTCTTAACCATTGTACACCTAAAACAACATCTACTCCTCCTAGGGGAACCATATAAAAACTGGACTCTATTGCATAGTCGCTTAATTGCAACTTAACTTTATGGCACTTTCCAACTCCATCTATTTGTTTTCCATCTGCTACCATAAATTTTAAGTCCACTACTGGGTAAGCAAATATGTTCAATCTTTTTGCAATATTGACATCTACAAAGTTGTGCGTAGTTCCTAAGTCCACCATCACAATAACATTTTGCTTCTTGATGTAACCTTTAAGCTTCAGTGTTTGTGGTTGAGCTATCCTTGTGATGGTTGCTATGGAAATTCGTGGCATCTCATCTTCTGATTCTGGACTAGGGTTTTCATTTTCTTCATTTTCCTCTTCGTCGGAGCTATCTTCTGAGGATTCCTCTTCTTACTAAGCTTCACAATTATACAATTTTTGTGTTGCGCATTTGTGTCCTGGATGATACTTGTCTCCGCACTTCCAGCATTTGCCATCCTTTTTTCTTTCGACATTAATTTGTTGTTTTCCTTCACTTCGTAAGGGTGGTGGAACGTACTTGCTAGTATTCTCTGACACGGTTTTACTTGCCTTTCCTTTGAATTGGTTGTTCATCCTGTCATTAGTAACATATGGTGTTTTATGCAGTTTATATTTTTGCTCAATAATTATCGCTGCATGTCTAGCCTCCTCAATAGTTTTAGGTTTATGCAATTTTAATTCTTCGCGGATATAATCTTTAAAGCCAATGGTACATTTTTAGCATCTCTTCATCTGAGAACCCTCTCTACCTTAGTACTAATACTTCCCACTCGTGGGTGTATTCACTCACTGATCCTTTTTGCTTCAGGTGAATAAATCGCTCATAGACATCATCCTCCTCTTCATCATGAAACTTTTTTAACAGAGAGATTTTAAGGTTTTTCCAGTTGAATGAGCAACCTGTGCATTTAGATGACCACCACAAAACCAATCATATGCTTCTGCTTCTAAGTAAGTAGATGCAGTGATGACTTTTTCCTATTTACTGAGCGGAAGGTTAGATAAAAAAATTGCATCCATCTTATTTACCCATACTACGGCACCTATAAAGTTTTTTCCATCATACCTTGGTAATTCATTTTTTATTTTAAGATGGTTCCTTCCAGGGGAATGCGTATAATATTGGCTTCCTTCAAATTGAATTTGGGGTATTTGTTGCTTCTCATGTCCCATGAAGCCCTGCACTAGGGAAGTCTCCCCTTCTAGAGTCTTGGGGCTTTGTGTAGCTGAAGGTGGATCGATCTCTCCAGGGTGCTGGTTCATCATGCTCTTTATGAAGGAAATCTCGTCGGCCATCTGATCCTGCTTATTAACTGACTTTTCGATGTTATACATGCATTTGCATAGCTTACTGAGGTCTTCTTGGATCTTCTTCATAATGTCATTGTTATCGTTCGTCATTTTCTTCCAATTGTTTTTTTAAGACCCAATTTTACAAAATAACTTCATTATCTTATAATAATAATAGTTTCGCTTCGTCCACATGGGGTAGCTCAAGCGGCAATGGCCGTGGAAGTGAAGTCTCACCGAACCGGAAGTCTTGGGTTCAAATCTTGGGCTACCCTTCCCCTGTTGAGGGGTACTTAATGGACATGTAAATTGGAGAGTCCCACTTAGCCTACAAAAAAAAAAAAAAAAAAAATAAGTTCCACTTCTTTTTTTTAAATAATAAATGGTGTCCCTTTTTATATAAATTAATTACTTCCTTGATAAATTTTTAATGTCACCCCACTTAATAAATATAAAAGTCACGTCTTCTTTCATATGACACGGTCATGATGTTAAAATACCATGGCCTATTACCATGGGTTATTTTTAAAACCTTCGTTAAAATGTTCTCCACGTAAAAAGTAAATTGTTTTTTGTTTTGTTTTTTTTTTTTTTTACTTTTTAAAATACCATGGGTTGGTTTTAAAACCACGGGTTTCTCCACGTAGAAAGTTTTAACTATACTTGGTATGAGATTTTTGGCTCTGATACCAATGTTAGCAATAAAACAACTAAATTGTTGTAAACTGTAAACAAGACACCAGATAGAATTATGAATGTAATATATATATATATTTGATAAAAATGAATGATGTTTACAAGGCTGAGGCGGTGCTCCTTAAATAGGATTTGACTGGCCATGCCTGAACAAAGGGACATGTCCCTTTTCTACTACATTCTTCAATTGGCTCGATCAACAACATGTTGTCATCGAGGAGCATCCATACGCAGAGATGGAATTTCGTGGCGATCAAGGGTTCAGTTTACCAGTGGGTGCTCAATGCGGTGCTATAGGTAAATTGTTTTTTGACCAAATGTTTTTTTATTTTTAAGCTTCTACATGTTTTTGTGTTTTGATGTTTCCAAGACTAAACTAAAGTCATTCTCATGCATGCAGATGTTGGTATTGTTTGACCTACGAGACACCAACAGGAGGCAGGTGAACCAGTGTAGAGAAATGTTGGGAGAGCAGTTCTCCAGGATTTGGATTTGGTCGAGACACTGGCAAAGTTGTAGGATGATGTAGAGGGATTAACCCTTGGTATTCTGGATGTCTGAATCAAGGAGTTACCTATGAGGCTGCAACACCATACTATTGCTGTTCCTAGCCATTGGATGTGGCTCTTGTGCATGATAGCTCAGGCTGTGACCTATTATCATGAGCATCACTATATCTACTCAGGATGATTTTTGCATGCATTTTGAGTTTTTAGGTCAGATGGCCAAACATGTCTTGGACACAAATTTTGTAAAAACTTTAAAACATTTATCTATTTTACTTTCAGAGTTTTTTATATATATGTTTATGTGCAATCCTATTCAACTAATGATGTGAATTGAAAATTTACTTCTACATGTGTCGCAAATGTTTGCGAAACCATAGTTTCTGGGTTCGATCCCCAGTGGAGTTACTAATTTGTTATGTGAAATTTTACATCTACGAATAAACACAATTTCCCTAGCTGGGTAGCTACACCTACAACAACCGATTTAAAGTGCTTAACATTTTTCTATAGAAGATAAATAAGACAAGGGACCTACTTGTTATCTTTCGCTTCCCTTTGTCTCCTTTGTTTGGCTCTCATCGCTCCTTATCAAACTTAATCTGCTCAACAAGTACCTGCAATCATAAACAGAGGACAAAAACCAATCAAAGCAAGAGATCTATCTACTATAAGCAATTGGAATCGAAATCATTTACACATATAATCATCATACATAAAGAAAAGAATATGGAAAAAGGTGTAAACATCTTTATTAAGTAGAAGGAAGAATTACGACCATGAAGTCTGGTCCATTGTCACTCTTCCATCTTGGGTTCCAACCAACATCACATCAAAAGCACAACACTTTGGCAGCATAACAATACTTGCTCACAATCTCAAAACTCACACCAACAATATCTCTTTACAAATTCTCAAAGTCCAACCCCTACTCACTTAGATGAGTGCTCAATTTATAGGAAAATGATGGTGGTTTGGTCATAAATGAGGGTATTGAATGGCCTTCCAAACTTAGAGTTAGTTTCCATGAAGGGATGAAAGGATAGGAGGTTACTTAACTCATTCCCTATCCAATTTCGAGCTCATAGGAGATGATAAGTGTGGGAATCTGCTAGATGGCTCTAGAAGATAAGAATATTCCCATAAGCCTATGATGATTTTGCTCAATCTCACCCAACACAGGTCAAAGTGGGCCTAAGTGCTCTGAAAAGCACCCTGACATGGGCCTACCTGCATTGAAGTGCACTTACCCCTGACCAAGACTGCGCTGGTCCCTCAAGGAGGCATTTTTGGAGGGCTTCAGGCCAAGAAACTCTCGGGGAAGGAAGAATTCAAAGTGTTGACTTGTCTAGGGCATGTAGAAACTAAATTAGGGTTTGATGAGACCCAATAGTATTGATCTGAATGATGGGAGTGATGTGCCCAAATGGATCTATAACACTTTCCTTAGAGAGATCCTTCAACTGTACATCAAGACCATAATATGGCTTCCACAAGTGCTAAGATCCTCTTCACAAAGTCTCCCAACAAGATCACAAATGCAAGACTGATCCTCTCACTATACCAAAAAACAGATTAAATCTCAAACCAATTTATATGCCACATATCTTAGAGAATTAGATCAGATCTCGAACCAATATATGCCATAGATATAAGAGAAATAGATAAGATGTCAAACCAATATATATGCCACGGATCTTAGACTTCAGATCATAAGTATTATGAGTAAATCTTGAACCTTTGACTTCATAAGAATACTGAGTAGATATTTAATCATTGATTTCAGATCATAAATGTAATGAGCATATCTTACAAATCTCAGATTACTTCACATATGAGAGCATATAAGTAATATATGTGTGTTTGAATTGCACCACAAGAAGAGCAAATTAACCTCTCTATATAGCCATCATGTGATCTGAATGAGGGTTTCAAGGAAATTTTACAAAAACTATGGAAGCAAAATAGGTCATTAAACATGAAGCTACAAAAAAAAGCTAAAAAGGAAGCTAAAGTGGACACTAAAAACAATGTCATAATGAGAAGCAAAATAGGATGTCAAATAGGAAGCTAAAACAAAAGATAAAAAGGAAGCTAAAGTGGACGCTAAAAATAATGCTATAACAAGGAGCAAAATAGGACATTACACGGGAATCTATACATGAAGCTAAGTTAGGAGCTAAAGAATAGGTTAAACATGGCGTTTACATCAATGCTAAAGTTGGAATTATTTAGTGTCGACTTGTTGTGATCGGTGAAAAAAATGCCAAAAATAGTGCCAATTTTTTCAAAAAGGTGGAGAAAAATACACTAAAATAGTCATTGGGAGCAAAAAAGGGGCTTAAAGAGGAAGCTAGTCACAAGGACTTGTTGTAGTGTCAACATGTGGAGACTTCCCGAATGTATGTGGTCAGCCATAAATTATTTGCTCTAAGGAAGGTGTTTTGAAGTTGGGGAAAAGTACAAAAAAAAGAATAATCTCCAAGAATTAATTGGCATAGATATAAAACTTTCGGCGATTTTGGAACCATCAAATCCAGGTTTCTTCTTTGATGCACAAAATAAATTGGCTATTGATCTTGAAGGGCATAAGTGACTAACCTTGAAGCATTAAGAGAATGAATGGCAACTTAAAAGTTGCCATTTGGATTGTTATGGGTGATAAAAACACTAAATTTTTTCATAATTTTTCTACACAAAGGAAAAGAACAAATACCATTTGGGAGCTCAAGGATGTCGAGGGCATGACTATTACCTCTCTTAAGGACCTACATAAAAAAGTTGTTTGATATTTTAGAAACCTATATTATGTGGGGGAGAAGATGGATATCGACAATCAATTAAGGGTCATCCAATCATATCTTATTATCTTTAATGAGAAAGGCAATGCTAATATTGGGTGGTCAATCGCATAAGATGAAATGGTAATTGTTCTTAAGTCATTCATGAGGGACAAGAATCCTGGTCTAAACGGGTGGCCAGTGGAATTATTTCCTCATTTCTTGGATATCATGGGGTTGGATATGCTACTTTTAGCGGAGGAGTCGAGGACCTCCTATTCAATCTCTAGTGCATTGAATTCCACTTTTATCACTTTGATTTCTAAAGCATCCATGCCTACAACATTTATGGATTACAAGCCTATTCCTTTGTGCAATATTATGTTTAAAATGATTTTCCAAGATTATTGCATCTCGGTTGAAAGATATACTGTCAAAATTATTACTTCATAATAATTTGGGTTCTTAAAAAATAGGCAAATACAGAATGCAGTGGCTATTGCACAAGAATGTTTGCATTCTATTAAGGTTAAAAAGAGGGATGCACTTACATTGAAATTTGATTTGATCAAATCATCTCATTGTGTGGACTATGATTATTTGAGGATGGTTTTACATAAGATTGGTCTTTTAATGAGGGTTGTCGATTGGATTATGGGTTGCATCACCTCTGGAAATTTCGTTGTTTTAATTAATGGGTTGCCTTCTTGTTTTTTCAAGGCATCAAGGGGGTTAAGATAGGGATGTTCACCATCCCCTCCCTTATTTTTAGCGGTAATTGACGAGATGAGCAGAATGATTACAAATGCGCAATCCAGGGGATCTTTTTCGGGGTTGTGGATCTCCAAAACTATTTCCATTACTCACCTTATTTTTGTGGATGATGTCCTTTTTATTGGGAAGATTTCCATTGGAGAATGGATATATTTTCACTAGATTATCTGCTCTTTTGGAGATGCTTCGGGTCTCTATATGAACAAAACTAAATCTCATCTGATTTGTAACAACCCTCGTGAAAATTTAATGTAATAGAAGTTAATAAAGGAAAAATAAGACCACAGTTAACGGACACTTATTCCAAGCTGAATGTTGGGCAAATATATCTTAGTGGGCATCACTAGATGTGTTAATGGCTAAAGGAAATGGGCATAGGCAAAGGCATTAAAAAGGAAAAAAGGCATTTTTGGCACATTTATTAATGAAAATAAAGGAAAGTAGGAGAAAAGGGAGGTGAAAGGTCACAAGTTGCATGTGAGAAGGAAAATGAAGGAAAATAATGGAAATTGAAGAAAATAAAGGCTTCATTGATAAAAAGGCTTCTGAGGATCAGTTGGGAAGCTTTTGGTCAGTGTAAGCTTGGTTAGTTTAGTTTTGGAGCTCTCTCCTTATTCTCTCTCTCTCACTCACTCTTGGACACTTAGAGTTTCCTTGGAGCACTCTAACTTTAGAGAAAGGAAGGAAAATCAAGCAAAAGGAAAGGAAGGAAAGCAAGGAGCAAGAAAGGAAGAGAAGGATCAAGTAGCTTCAGCAGGAATACTGACAGGTAACATATTACATGTGTGATTTCTTAGTTCGTTTTGACATGCATGTCTTTGCATGTTGGTGTATGGTTCTCTTGTTGTTGGTGGCATGGTTTTTCCAGGTTATGACAATGGTTTTTAGCCTAGCCTTTCCTTTTCCAGATGCCATGGTGTGTTGGAACGTTGATCTTGGTTTTGAGCTTTGGAACTGTTAGATGGATTTTAGAATCTGGGGTGGAGGTGGTCTCAAGGTTCATTCTAAAAGGCCTAGGAATCCCTTGACCGATTTTGGCAGGATACACAGCAAATCCTGAGGGAGTTGTCTTAGTTTAGGGTGTTGAAAGTGCAACAAGATGATGGAGCTTAGTGAAAAGAAGTCGCCTTCACTAAGTGGGCCCGCAGGCTATTTTTGGCGCAAAGTCTATTTTTAGACTGTCTATTTTTAGACATATAGATCATGGTCTATGAGTTGCAGGATGCTATTTGTGGATGATTGGTCATGTTGGTAAAAATAGATGGACTTCTATTTTTAGACATATGGGTGGAGTCTATTTTTAGATTGCCAGTCTAAAATAGAACAGTCGAATATTATTAGCTCTTAATAATATTTGGACTATAAACATTAACTTATCCTCTTGCAGCACTTCAGTTCGAGCTACAGATGTGGCACATGCAACTGCCAGAAGGAAATACGCTTTTCTTATGGGTTAGTTGAGCTATTGCATGAAGGACTTCAGTTAGAATTCAAGTGATTGAGTTGGTGGAGTTGAATGAGGAGTTGATGGAGTTGTGTTCAGATTGACTTAGTTGAATTAGTTGTATTTAGTCTAACTAACAAATACACTAGTGATGAGTGGTGTGAATTAATTATTAATTAATTCACTAATTATTAACTCATAAATCAACTGAAGAATACAT
>APFE030804463.1:0-10688 GCA_000404065.3 Pinus taeda
TCCTCTTCTTCATGAGTCATGCTAGAGCTTTCAGGTTGCTTACTAGGTGTTTGCATTTTCCTTCCTCAGGGCATTAGTTACCATTAATAATGCTCTATATGCCCTTTGAATTCCTTCAAAATAATTTTTCAAACCAAGCTTAAGAAAAAATTTAAAAAAAATCTACGCACCCTTTTTCACTTTGTAGGAGATCGATATTGCCTCTAATGTATCTTTGTAATTTCGAATCATCCAGTTGTGAAATTGCAATTTGTAGTAACCCTCTATGTCCTCTTTCCAATGCCACTTGTATGATCCCAATTGGATTCTCCAAGGAAGAGTTATGCCAAATCTCCCACAGTGACCTGATTATAGACTAGCTCAGAAGAGTGAACTTGTACGATGTGCCACATGTTCTTGTTTTAACCTTTGGCTCTGAAAAACATATACAAGAAACTACAGTTTGTCCTCTTTCTGTACCTTCTTACGAAATTGCAATCCAATGCTCAGGGAGAAAGTTATGACAATTTTTCCCAGGTCACCTGTTTGGAATGTAATTCAGGAGTCTGCAAAAAGACCAACTTCCTCAGATCATATCTCTGCAAATTTGGACCTGAGGTTCAGTGCAATTTCACCTCAAATGGTTTTTTTTTTGGCTTCTGAAACATTGCCAAAAAAAAGTTATAGCGCAAATGCCACGGTGATCTATTTGAGGGGCAAAATCCCATAGAATCAAAGCTTTCTACCAAATGGTTATGAAACCAGGACAAAAAGATAGAAAAGATAGATCCAATGCCTTAGAATTCCAGCTCTTCAAGGGAGCAACCTCCTTTACTTACCAAATGATGTTCTCTATGATTCAATGCGAAAAAGCATCCTTTCTAATATACAAGAGTCCGAAGGAGTCACAATATAACTCAACCGACCTAGTAATAATAATATAAAGCCACAAAAATAACAATAGAGGGACTCTATGGGGCACAATAATAACAATATGGGGACAATAGGGTCACAACAATATTAATAAGGGATACAACTACAATAGTAATGGGGTAATCTCTAGTATTATAGGGACCTAACATTCTTCCTCATGGCTAACCTTTTTTATTATTAGTTCCTGTGATTTTTGATAAAGTGGGAATGTGTTATCACGAAATTACTTGGTTTGATATCTTAGTTTATCCAAATTTTAATTCCGAATGCTTTCAAAAGGAAAGCTCTTATTCACTAAGTTTTTTGGGAAATTTTTTAAAAGGGTCCCCATTTATTAATACAATATTAACTATTAAATCATAAATGGGGTGGTCGTTGAGTAGTACAATAGAACACTAGGAACATGAAAATATGCTTGACCTAGAAATTATTATGAAACCCATGCTTGAAAAAATAATCTTTTTTTCTTCTTTTACATAAAAATATAATTTTATACAAGTACAAATATTAATATGAAGGCCAAACCTAGTTAATTTTCAAACACTTCTTCCTAACTAGGGAGGTATTCATAATGACTCAATAAGTCTATCTCAAGTAGAAATATTCTCATAAGATGGGATCCAAACTGATAAGCATCAATAATTATAGTATCATCATAGCCAACATTGTCATGTTACCTATGCCTTGACATGTTCACTCTATCTCTCCACAAGATCAGAGCACAATGTCGGGAGGAATTCTATGGGACACTACATTTCCTCACTAAGGTACTTACTCCACCTAGGACACCTAGAATATGTCCTCCACATGACCATTTCCTTCAAGAAAATTTCTATCCACTAGACCATTCTTTATCCATGTCCATATACTTGAATTAGGATATGCATCCTAATCCATCAGAGTACATGACTCAAGAATGATTCTCTAAGATGCTTATACAATCCACCAATCTCCTTATCCATATCCATGTACGAGGGTCCATGTTACTTAGAATATACATCCTAATCCATCATAGTACTTGACACAAGGGAACCAGTGTCCAACGTTAGTACCTCTCACTCTCAGAGGAGAAATCCATGCTAACTACTTCTCAAACATGGAGAGTGCATCAAAAGGCATTAGCTTGTGTCAAAAGTACTCATACTTCCCTTACATTACCTACCTGCAATTTGTGTAGCTTCCTCAACTAGCCATCTTATCATTGAGGTTTATCATCTTGCAACTTCTTGAACTAGGGCTTCAAATTTTCCTCCTAATAGTCCATGATCCTATACCTGAGGTCTTGACTTACTACATAGTGTACTATGGCTAACACTACTTCCTACATTGCACTACTTCCTTTATTTCTTCCTACCCTGAAGATGGTTCATCACACAGTTCCTACAAATGATTGATTACAATACAAGGTTAGCCAATATATTGTTCATTCATCCTTGAACACAGTTTGAATGACCCTTCCAATAAGTCTCTATGAGTCAACATGACCTCATAGGCTCAAATAATTATTCCCTCTAGATGTCATTCTCATATTTCCAAAATAGTCAATTCTTAGGTTCTTAAAATAAACCTTCTTGTCAGTCCTCTAATAACCTCTTAGTTGATACTCCTTAAGGTTTCTATACACAATCCTCTAACTGTCCTATTGTTGCATCAAATTGAAAATCGTTAGGACACCAATCAAATTTCCATTTAATAGCTCCAACATTAATGTCATAAAGTCTTACAAACACAAAACCCTTAATAGTGAATATCCACAACTTCATTTTCCTTAGATTTTTCACAAATCTTCCCATAAAATAGTGAATTGACTCTTACACACATTGTACAAGTATGAGCTTATTCAAGTCTTCCTTATAAACAACCCCATATATGATACTACACCATATGAACTTGTCAAGGGATTCATGTTACCTACAAAACATAATATAAAAACACTCACCAAATGACCCTCTTCCTATATAGTTTCCACAGAGAGATTTGACCTTGTTTTGGAAGGCCTACTAGGAAATTCGACCCTTATTTCAACCTAAAATTACATATAATTATAGACCCTTATTGACTATCATAATCCTCCTTCTTTTTCTCAAAACAAAACCTGTTTACTTTAGATAAAGTTCTTTCTCATCACACCCATATCTAACTCCTATTCACTACCTTATTCTACCAAACACTTACCCAAACTAGTCGCAAACTCAGACCTTCACTAGGCTTCTAGCACACGGATATCTAAGTAGCAACTGATCTTATTCACATGTCCTCACATGCAAAACACATGCTCTTTAATACTCACATTCCAATAGGAAAAGTCATATTACTAGCAAGAAAAAACAACATAAAAGAAACCCCTCTTACCTCGCAATTTGAGTTTTATTATAGCATTTTTATAGGCAGTATTCTGAGGTTTTTTGACTCCCTGATTAGGCAACCTAAAGAAACTACAACTAGGCCCTAAGGTTGGCCTAATGCCCTCAGAATGTTTTTTCTCAACCTTCTCCTAGAAGCCTCCTTCCTGTGTTTCTCTTGTATGTAAACTTGAAACTATGTTTCCTTCCTTCTAGGACTTATGAACCTCCTCAAATGAACCTACAAGACTCGACCGTCATCCAAGAAACCTATGGCATAGTCATGGGATATTGAAGCCTTCAATGCATGACTAGAACGTTCTCTTTGAACTCAATCAACCTCATCCTAGTCCCACACAAAAAGAAAACCACAAAAATTCACTAGAACTTGTCAACTCCTTTACTTAGTACGCATTCCCTAGATTTTTTATTGCCTTAGATGTATTTCCTTGTGTTTAGATTGCACTTGGATGTTTCATATAGGGTTTGAATATCTCTTATTAAAATCTCATTCTTATTATCATTCCTAGTAAGGAGCTCAGTCCTATTCTACAAGTTTTCTTTATTAGTGTATGTTAGACCTTACTTTTTAACTACTTAATTTATGCCTAGGCAGGTCTATCAAATTAGCTTGGCATCACTACTACTTTTTCAAGGAGATGAAATTTCACCACTTTTAATTTTTCATGGAAACTTTGTATCTCATTCTAGAAAGTTTAGGTCATAATTAAAATAATTTAGATCATAGTCCATGACAACCTATGGAGGAGAATATTTTGGAGAAGCATGACAATATCTCCACTTTTTTTTAGAATCATTGCATTGAATCATATCTTTGTTTTCTAAGGGTACTTGCATAAACATTATCTCAACATTAGAATACAACCTAGGAAGATTATATTTCATCTCTTGTTGGATTATAAAGGAGATCACTCCATCATACATAAGGGGAATTATATCATTGTCATAGGCACAAGCCTAACTTGCTTTAGTACTTTGTTTTTTTAGAAGACATAATCCAATATTGTCTAGATAGTTTTAGATCACTGTGTTAAATAACTTAAAATAAAGTCAGATATTTGCATCTATGAGATTATGGTCATGAGAAATTCACATTTCTCCAGAAGAATGTAGCCTTAGAAGCCTACATTATTCAACCTTTTCCTTAGGAATAACTTCAAATATGTGTATTTGTTTCACTCCATTTTGCATAAAATCATAGATATGTGGACTCAAAAATTCTATAGGAATTTCAAAGAGGATTTGAAAGAAATTCCCAGCAAAGTGATCATCAGGACTTCTTGCTTCACTATCGCTCTGTACATGTGGAATCCCTCTCAAATTTGTTTGTAATTCCAGAATTGATTTTTCCTTATTGATAATTACTTGTGATAGTTGAAAAGAATTTTATTAGTTTAGTTTTACCTTCTTCATAAGTATTCAACAAATTAAAGATAAAGACATACAGAAAGAAAGTACTAGGCTTTAATCCATGGAAATCTCCACAATTATGGAACTGAACAATCCTCTTTTATAGAAGTTAGATCAAAATGAGACTTCCAAGATCCAAGACTAGGACCTTGGCAATACTCAAACCCTCCAAATGTCTTCTTTAATCATCTCAAATATAATCAAGCTTTACAAAGCCTACTTCAAGTTAAAAGATTCAACCCTCTATGTTTGATCTATATTTCAAACCTGCAATCCTTGACTTCCTGCAATTATCCAGAAACCCTAGCTTCACATGTGTCAAAGAATCCAAGCTTAAAATCATACTTTTCTTCTTTTCTCTGTCTTTCTCTTGTTTTCTTGATATTAATTCTTTTTTCTTCCTTCTTCTTTCTTCCCACTGAACTTGTGTAGTCTGTCCAAATGAGTCATAGTTTCTTCCTGTATGTACACTTATCAAGAGGTTGAATAGGCCTCTCCTAGGACAACTTTTCACTAGCAGGGAGAATTGGTTTGGGGATCATTTTCTCTCTCTAGACTCAAACATAATTTTTTTCCTTGTTACGAATTGCACAAATGGGTCTTATACATATGAAAAATACTATTTTTGACTCATTGAACCCTAGGAGGATGAAGCACATGCTTGACCTCCACATAAGCATGAAACCCATGCAGAAGAATATAATTTATTTTTCTTCTTTTACATAAAAATGTAAATTGATACAAATAAAAATATTAATATGAAGAAGAACCTAGTTAATTTTCCAACACTAAGGAGATATAATCTTGAAAAGGGTTTCCAAAATTTTCCCCAAACTTATACCATCTTTTCCCACCTTCAAACCAATTTTAGAGCCCTTAAAATGCTTTCAGATATAATCCTATAGCAATATAGGACATCTTATAACATCTTATAGAAGTCTTGTAGCATCTTGTAGCACCTCATAGAATCCATTAGAACTTGACCATAATTGGTTCTTAAGCCCAATTTTTTCTTCTTTCCCATCCACAACATATTGTAGGACTTTGGAAACAAGCTTGAGGAAGATCATATACCTCTTATAAATCTTATTTTAATCATCGTGGTTTTATTTTTACAATTAGGGTTAGTTGTTTTGATCATGAATTCAATAGCACATAGGTAGTTTACATTGATATTTCCTGAAGCATTTTTTCGATTTTGTAATTAGTATAGGATTTACCTTTAATGTAGTAATTCAAGTGTGATTTCATGGTATTTACCTCATGCAACCAGACTAGGTTTATTTTCTTGTCATTTATTTTTTGTAACAAAATATGGTTTCTCTTCCAAGTATTCCTTCCCGGCAAGTAGGTCAAATGTTTCTCATAATATGCAGTAGGAGAAGTAAAGATTCATTTTTTTCTTTTAAATTTAACTTCAATAGTTTCTTTCCTTATAATTCTACAAAATGGTCTTTGCACATATCAATTCACTTCATTTCATCACGTCAATGAAAGAATGACACATTGCATGCTACACACAAAATACTGACACCCCTTAAGTTTTTATGAACTCTAGATTGATAATTAAAATTGGTAGCCTTTGGAGTTGCAACATTCTTATTGCAATACTCGGGCTCCTCACTTCAATTAAAAACTTATCTTATTTTCTTCTTTATTCCTTCCTTGGGCTTTCAGTTTGACAATATCTTTGATTTATATAAAAATGAAATCTAAACTATATTACACTTCTTAGTTTTTTTGGTTCAATCTTATAATACTTTAGACAGTCTTTATATCCAATAAGATAACACTTTTAATAATTTTTTTTTTTCTAGCTAAACATATTCTCCTTGGGAATAGTATGTAGTCATCCTATCTAAATATCTATGAATGTTTAGTAGAGGTTATTTACCAATTCTGCTTCATGTGGGGCTTGTAAAATCCAATGATTGATGAGAGTGGTGATTTACAAGTTTACGAACATATCAGTATCATCTCCTCCCAATAATTCCTAACTCGTAAATATTATATCATTACACATGTTGATTTGTTTTTCTATTAATGTCTCGTTCAACCCTTTTACGACTCCATTTTTTTGGTGGTGTGAATGTAGACATCTTCTTCCTTTCTATACCACACTTCTTACATAGTTATTTGAGGTCATTACTAAATATTTGAGGTAATTACTAAATAATTATCCTCCCTTATTTTTCCTTATCACCTTATTTTTCTTCTCCTCCTTACATTCCACAAGATAAACCTTTTTAATTTGTTAAATAACTTAGATTTATTATTGAGAAAATAAATCCATGTATTCCTTAAGAAGATATAGAAAATGAGACTTAGTACATAAATTTAACTAGTGATGGAACCAAAAATAATTCAAATACGTCACTGTGCACTAGCTATAATATCCCCTATACCCTTATAGCATGAGAGGAGAATGTTAGTTGGTTCTATTCCCCATTTAAAGAAATGTCCATAGAAATAAAATAGAGGAATTATCTTGAATTCTGACCCATAAAACTATATGTATAATGATGATAGGTCTTATCTTGATATTCCAAATGTTTGATGCTATAGCATAGTCCTATCTTTAGAAACCATAAGAAGTTATCATTCTTCTATCTCTTTTGTCACAAAAATGAAATTGTTTTGCACTATCAACAATAGTTTTCCTAAGAATATTATAAATGTTTTAATCATAACTCCCCTTAGCAATACCATGCTTCTACCATCTTATAGGTATCATTTCCAAAAAAAAAAATTGCAACTACACCACTCTTCTTTCTTATAAAAATCAAATTTCTTGCTAATCCTATGATGTGCAGACTACTAGGGAGGGTTCTAATCCCTCCATCCATGAGCTTCAACTTGAATTTTCCTCATCTTATTATTCTTGTTGTTGAGTCATCTCCTATGAAAAAATCACTACAATCATACCTTTCATACTTCAAAAACAACTTTCTATGATGAGTCATATGAAAATATGCACTTGATTCAAACAATGATGCCTGATGATCTACATGTGTACCTGAGGAAGCCATTTATATGACCAAAAGGATGGCATGTATAGAGTTAAATGTATATTATATGACCTCAAGGGGGGCATATGCGGGGTTAATTGTGAATTTAATATGTAGATGTATATGTAATATGGTCACCCTAATAATGAAGTGACCACATATGTAGTGTGTCGATAAGTATATAGAGGGATCATGTAGTCATTATTTTAGAACCTATGATTTGAATATATGAATTTATTTGTGTATTGGGAGGATTTTCTCCTATTTTTATCTATATTGGAGTTATGCTCCATACTCACTTTGGTGTACATGTTGTGTACTTGTGACTTTTATGTCCTTTTATCATAACATTTTGTATCAGAGCATGCAAACCTATGGTTTTGGTGCTTCAATTAGGTCATCTTGTAACTTTCACTATAATTTATTTTTGGTTACATTTCAGATGCTTACGTTTTGAGCATATTGAATTGCGATATTGGGAAAATTTGGTTAAATTTATTAGCCTTAAATGGTCATCGATATTCCAATAGATAACTCATCACAATAGATCTAACAGAATTATACTTATAATATGAAATCGGTGCTATGAGGGTAATTTTCCTTAGACATATAAACTTATTAAGTTGTTGTCTTCATTGATGCAATATTAAATATGTGGAAAATATATAAAACATAGAAATTTACAATCACCCACAACTATAATAACATAAGATACAATAAATATTTAAGGAAAACCCTATGGGAGAAAACCCAATTCGAAGATGAGGTTACTGTGTTCTCTCTTTCTTTGATGGAAATGGATGAAAGTAAAATTGAGTAATATCTATGGTCATTAGCTACTACAGTACAAAATCCCTCTATGTTTTCTTTCTCTCTATATATATACTTTGAAATACTTTTCACATATATCGATAGAAATATGCTTGAATAGAATGGAACCCTTATTCCTCTCTAGTTGCACAGCTCTAGCAAGCTCGATAGCTACTAGTGGTTAAGCTAATCCTTTCAACTATTAATTAAAGTTACAATATTCACTCTTCTAGATTATCCTATATCATTATCACATGGCTAGCCCTTTTACCATGAATAATGGGATCTTATCTGTCATCCTATCTAATCATGGTCGATTGAACAAGAAGGTAAACTTCCAAGTGGTATAACTTTTGTGTACATACTATGAATGAGGTAATTATTATGCCATTGAAAAGGTGTATTTGTGTGTAATAGTGAGAATTCTTGATTCTTATGCAACAATGTTTTTCCCAAAAAAAATATTTCTTAAGCCTTAAATGGCTAATTGAATGTTTCATACCCCAATTCACCAAACTGGGAACCATTTGTAAAAATAATCCTTTTAGAATATATCTCCACTCATTTTTGGTAGGGTTTTGAGATATCCCCAATAATCCACTAAGTTTTCGAGTTACCCTAAACCATAAACCTCTAAAAAGTTCCATGTATATTATTTGCCAAGGATGAATGGGTAGTAAAGTGATGATATAGACCTTATTTCCACCTACCTGGCTTGTTGATACAATAAATCATGCATCCATTTATAGACCTAGCTACCTATTCTTGCATTATGGGCTAGTACACATACCTGTATATGTTTTCCACTATATTCCCCACATGAAGGTGCCCTGCAACCATGGAGGCATGATTTTCTCTAATTGTAGTTTCTTTCCTTTTAGGAACACATAAATTATCTAACCTATAGAGTAATGTCCCTTCCTAAACATGGTAGTAAAATGTTCTATCACCATGATGCACATGACTCTGAATCTCTGATTACTCCTGACAACACTTCTTTTGAGTCATCAATAGTATTATATATATTATATTATATATATTGTATATTATATATATATATCGTATATAATATATTATAACTTCTCTGTATGCATCAAAATGTGAAATGATTCCTTTCTGTGTAAGATTCCGCAAAACGTATGATTTGGTGATGTAATGTGGCCTTGAAGGATTTGTACAGACTTATTTTGCTCCCTATTGTACTTTTATCACTATAAAACTATAAAAACCCCATCCAATTGTAATGCTTTAACTTTTGTATCTTAGTTTGGCCTTGTAGTTACTATAGTGGATGGTGATTAGTGGGGGTTAGATTCTTCTTTCCCACCAGATAGTGTTTCAAATTCTTAATAGCATATAATAGGACATATATCTTCTTATCATAGATAAGATAGTTGATAAAAACCGCATGAAATACTTGAGAATGATAGCATACATGGTTTCTTGATTGCATCAATACTACTCCCATAACATACCCACTTGCATATATCTCCACTTTGAAGGGCTATTGAAAGTTTACTAATGCCAAAACTCGTGCTTGACTAATATTATTATTTAATTCCTCAAAGTCCCTCTATTTTTACCCTTTTTCCATTAGAAACTATTTCCACTCATTATTATGGAATGCAATGCTGTTGCTACTAGTGAAAAATGGGATATGAATTCCCTCAAGAAATATGGCACCCCAACGAAACTCCTAACCTCAAGAAACATTAGTAGACTCTAACCACTTTATCATGGCCTTCATCTTGGGAGGGTGTAATTTTATCTCTCATCTACGTCACATATTCCATAGACACCAATGATTCCAATGCAAGCCTCACACTTCTTTCCAATATTCAGTGCTTCTTTGATGTATATATCATCTACATTAAATGTGATATGTGCTCCTCCTAGGTAGTGTTGTATACGAATATATCATCTAAATATATAAAATGGTGCATTATGACATTCATTAACCTCATAATGTTGCTAGTTCAATGCATAGGACAAGCACATGACTAACCATTCATACATACCTTTTTGGGTTTTGAAGGTATTTTTCCGAGTATCTCCTTCATTGACATGAAACTGGTGATATCCTAACCTTACTTCTATCTCGGTGAATATTTTATCTTGTTGTAGCGAATAAATTATATGATATATCCGAGGAAAGGGGCACCTATTCATGAGAATTTTTTTTTTA
>APFE030804493.1:0-37347 GCA_000404065.3 Pinus taeda
TCATTAAAATTAAAATTAATAAAAAGAACAATCGATTAGTTGAATAAACAACAACGGAGATATTATTGTTTCCCACATAAGGAGGAAGCATCAAAATTGCGTTCCACATGAGAAGAAAGCATCAACGAATCGAACTGAATTGCGACTAATTATACGATTTAGGAAAGCACTAAAATCAAAGAAAATGTAATTTTTATTTAAAAAATGACCGTCATCCCATAATGAAAAGACAGGAAAAATATATAGAACTTCATAATGTTCGAAAACTTTTTGACTTATTTTTTAATAGTTTGTTTGTTGATAATGGTGTGTACAACTGAGGTTTGAGGGTTTCTTAACCTCTTTATATATCTGTTCAGATGTTTTTCAGCAGGTTTTCAATTAATTGGTTATCGATAATGTCTACGATTGAAGTTTTGGCATGTATATAATTTTAATTAGTTATTTAATTTTATCGTAATTATAATTGTGCAGAGAGACCTTCTTTAGTATGGAAAAGATTTTATAATAATCATTTTAGATAAATATTTTGATTTAAAAAAGTTTATATTAAAAAAATAACAATTATTAATTAATAATTTGATAATTAAAATTTAAAAAAGTTTATTTTAAAAATTATATAATTTTTTTTTTTTTTTCCAAAACCAAATACAATAAATTAACTTAAATTTATATTTATTTAATTTACACATTAAAAATAATTAAAAAAATAAAAATGGTCATAAATTTTCGCATAGAAAACCAAATTCACGGCTGTCAGTTTGCACACTCAAGTTCATTAGCAGAAATAACACCTTCAATTTGTAAAGCGAAGTGAAGCACACAATCATGAGGATTTAGCATGATCATAAAATCATGATGTCATTCTCACTTGTTTACTTTTTGGCAATTTTAGCATTATTTCAATCATTAAAGTTTGGGATGACAATTTTTTCCCTTTTCTTTATTTATTAATTATTCGATTTTGAAATCTATATGGAAATTTGAATACGTTTATTTTTTTATTATAAGATTTTTGCAATTAAAAAAAACAAATATATATTTCCTTTTCCCCGGAGGCGATCCCTCTCCGTGTCAAAATTACCGAGCGATCAACAACGAAGACTGAATGCAAGGGTACGTTTTCAATTTTGGCAGCCAGAAGAAAACCCAACGGGAGATTTTCAAGAACAGCCGATAAGTAAGACGAAATGCAAGGGACTTTTCCTCATTGTATTTAGATAGTTTTAAGGTAAAGCCTTAAAATTATATGATATGTAACTGCCTATGATATCTATGGAAATAAACTGTACATGGATTTCAACAATGGGAATTTATGGTAATTATCGTTCTATTATATGTGCGTATTGTTTTAGATGTAAATTTTATTTTATGATCTTTAAAGAATGGTATGTGGTAGGCAGGAAGGATAAGTGCTTTTTAATGCTCTACGATTGTAAAGGGTTCAAAATGAGTGTATTTCAATTTTGGTAGTTGTATTTTTTATTTGTTTATTATAATATTAAAAAAATTAATTAAAACTAGAGAATTTAAAATTAATTTTTATGTATAATAAAGATTTATATCTTATGATCGATGAAAAATTTCAACCAGCTATCGAATCAGGGAAGGAAGGAGGTTGAATGCACCGTGGGAGAGCTATTGGTTTATAATATTTCCATCAGATAGAATAGTTTGCACCAAACCCCAATAATCTCTTGATCTATATGATTATCAGGTGGTATTCCAAGATGAAAAAAATCTTGTTTGCTTAAGTGTGATTGGGCTTTATTAATGGTACGACATACTTTTATTTCTTGGACTTTATTTCTGGTACGACATACTTTAATTTCTTGGACTTTATTTCTGCTTTAAAAAAAAATCTTGTTTGCTCAAGTGTGATTGGGCTTTATTACTGGTACGACATACTTTTATTTCTTTGGACTTTATTTCTGGTACGACATACTTTAATTTCTTAGACTTTATTTCTGGTACGACATACTTTAATTTTTTGGATTTTATTTCTGCTACGACATGTTTATATTTCTTGGGCAAGAGTTAACAGGAATACTATAGAGTATTAAATGCCTCACTATATGCCTCTCGTTAGCTCTTTGACACATGCTCGTGTATTTTTAGGTTGATAGGCTTTCCTTTGAAAGGGACTTTCGTCGTCCCTTTGTTTCTCACGCTGACACCTGGTGTCGGGCATAGAGTGGGTATAACCGCAGAGTTCTGAAAGCAAGCGGTCATACTCGTCGTGTATTCATGGATATTCATGAAAACAGTTCTGCGGCTACTTGATTTTTAGTTGGCGTTTGAGAAATTCGTGACATTTTCTTCAGAAGCTTATGCATTCATAAGCTCCAATAGTAATGGCGCATTGTGTTTTTGGAGAAAGATGCATATGGTAGCATCTGTCCATTTGGTAGCATCTGTCGAGAACTTCCTGTTTGGTAGCATTATTGCTGGGTGGCATTATTTGCTCAACACTCTCGAAAACCCAGTTATGCGGTCCCTGTTTTGCGGTGCACATCTGTTCTGCGATGCACGATCAACTGTTCTGTGGTTTCCGTGCTTCCATGACCTTACCGGCAGCCTTCTTGGATCAATCTCACACAGTATAGCAGTGTTCAAACTGACAGAGGAGCCTAGTTTGACAATCTCACGAACGGAGAACGGAGCTGGAAATCGTGAGCCGGCGCTGTTGTTTAGAAAACATCTGCACAACATCATTTCTTCCAGGTCAGGTCCTTCTTCAACTACTTTGTTTCCCTTTCCTTGCCATATCATCTCTCTCAGTCCTGTTTTTCTTCCTAGGGATTTGTTGGACGAACTGGCCTAATTTTCACTGCTTGTATTCTCAGAAGCCGGGGTCCATTCTCTCCGTTTGCTTGGGCAATCACTCGGCTCTGTCCGAACACTGCCACTGTTTTTTGAAATTGAATTTGCGAAAATCAAAATAGACAGTTTGGTTATCCCTATACCTACCGAGACCTGGCCTATGACTATCCCGATATCTTTGATGATACCTACCGAGACCTATTTCACTATTCTACTGTGAGATTGTCCTGAGACTTACCGGGACTCTATGGTTATCCCCGGACCTGCGTTATCCCAATACCTATCTTGTTAACTGGGATCTCTCTTGCTAATTGACCTTTCTTGCTAACTGGCAATGCATTCGAACCCAGCTCTTGATTCTCTACTGCCTATAAGACAGTTTGTTCGAATATTTTGGTGAGGAAGATTTGAGAGTAGCCCGAGTTACCAGAACAGCTATGAGCGAAATTGTAAGTGAATTGATTATGGCAATGAAAATTTGAAGATGTCAGTGCAGACCTCCCAGACCTCCCAAACCACCATGAGAATATCGATGCCTAATAAGCACGGATTTTTGTTTAAGCCCTCAAAATCAAAAATTGCAATGCATCTTTAGCCAACCTTACATTTAGTTTCCTAAATCTATCAAACAATCAATTGTCTGGAACAGTCCCCAATAGCCCCCCAATCCACCCTGTTTGATCGAGCAGTTTATAATGTCCAAACTGACGAGATGGAATTTTCGAGCTTGTTCTGTGCCGGCCCATATGAAACCCGTGCTTATTGTATTATGCTTGTGCAGAACTCCTTGAGGTAAATTGACAATGTGCATCCAGTATATAGGGATGCTATGCAGAACATATTTTACCAGAATAATACGCCCCTAGGGATATCCACCAGTGACACCACATAGACATGGAAACAATTATGTCAGTGGAAACAAGATACAAGCCCAATAGGTAATCAATATGCAACTAGCAAAAGAGTAATAAATTGTGTATAGCATGTATTACTCTACTCCTGTTCAGGCTTATACAACATTTATTACTCTGCCAGAAGGGTATATATTCATTGTCCAATATTAATACATAGTTTGGGAATCTGAAATTCCAAAGCAAAAACAAGGATACTCTGAAAGAAATCATAAAACAAACAAGCAAACAATATCTGGGAAGCTCACTGCATTCCATTCGGGTAGACATGAGCTATTCCATTGAGAGCACCAAATAAAGAGGTAACGTTCAGCACCTAACCTTCAAAACTGTTATAAAATCCCTGAAATTTCTGCATAAAGATAATTCTAGCATCCTAAAGGCGCAACTTGTCAACTTTTCAGCATTGCTACCCACGGGAAAGCAAATTTAGGCTGAATAATAGAGTGACTGGATTACTTGTTCAGTAAGCATATTGTGCAAATGGCTGGCATACAGATCAAAAGACAAATTGCTTTGGCATACCAAAAAAATGCTCTCACTTTCATTTTCATTTTATTTGGAGTTATTGTACTTCAGAGCTAAGAACTTCCTTCAACAACATACCTTCTGCAACACGAGTTTCCTTCAACAACATGCCCTCAGATACCTTGATCTATCCAACAATCAACTCAAGGGGAAAGTCCCTGCATCTTTAGCCAACCTTACGTTTAGTTTCCTAAATCTATCAAACAATCAACTGTCTGGAACAGTCCCCAATAGCCCCCCCATCCACCCTGTTTGATCGAGCAGTTTTATAGATTGAAGGATCAGTTTTCTGGTTTGAGTTTGACATGTTTTTGGCCTTTGTGTCTGTGAAATGCATCTGGTGCTTTTACGTTCAGTGGGGGATGAAAGGATATGTGTAGCATTGTAAATAGGTAGATCATATAGCGAATTATATACAAAATGATCAGTTTTCTTGTTGAATTTAACATGCTTTTAGCCATTTTGTTTCTGAAGTGCATTAGGTGTTCGCACGTTCAGTGTTGCTATGCAGATAGACTTTAGATTCACTAAAGAGTTTAGGTACAAGAAGTGAGGTGATGAGATGGGATTTGTACTCAGTTCAAATCTAATTTCATTAAAGAATTTAGGGACTGTAAATAGGGTGATGGGACTTATATTAATTTACAAATTGAGGTTTTTCAATGGCCATGCTTTAGAGTAAACTTGTAACCCATGTATTGAATCTAGACAGTGGATTGAATGCAGTGAACATAGACAAATAATCTGGTTCTGGACAGTCTGATCTGGTTCTAGACAGTGTATTGAATGCATTCAACACAAACAAATAACCTGAAAGAACCTCGTTCCAGAGTATGATCGGGTTCTAGACAGTGTATAGAATGCATTGAACATAAACTATTAACCTGAAATAACCTGGTTTGATGTCTATGCTCATCATGATAGTGTAAGGATGCATAGATGCGTATATTTAAATAGTTAGTTTGATATATATGTTAAACATGGTAATGCAAGGATGCACATCTTCAATTAGTTGGTTGAATTGTGCTTTAACTGTAAACCTAGATGAATCTATTTCGGTATGAACTAAATCCATATTCAATCGACTCTCAAACTAATTCTGTATAAACTTTACTTGAGATTGTTGAACTTCTATGGCTGCTTTTATCATTGATGAGCATCAAATCACCTCACTGCCTGCCATATGACATTCATGTGAATAGTAAACCATCAAAGGACACACTAGTGGGTAGGATAAGAGGATTAAGTACATTGAATGGAAATGGATAACTAGGTTTCATATTTATGTAATTATCTGCCCTTATCATTAATCAGCATCATGTCACCTCACTGTTTGCCATATGACACTCATATGAATAGTAAACCACACCAGTAAGTGGCATGAGGATTAAGTACATTAAATAGAAATGGATAACAAGGTTTGATATTTATGTGAAGCATGATAATGCAAGGATGCATATTTTAAGAGGTTTAAATACATTGAATATAGGTATAAGAATACAATAAGTATTGGTTTAAGAATATTATAATTTGACTTTCTAACCTACCTTATTTCCATTTGGTTATGGTTATCGAGATACACGCAATGGTAAATGTTGACATAAACCAAGTAAATAATATTACGGGACCTACCTTATTTCCATCTGGTTATAGTTACCGAGATGCACGCAATGGTAAATGTTGACATAATCCAAGTAAATAATGTTGATATTGCGGAATGGTTAATGTTTATATAATCTATTTAAATAATGTTTTTTCAACACTCATGGTTTAAGTAAATAATGTTGATCTGACCTTCACTTGAGGGGTTATCATTATTAATTAAGGTGGTTTTATATATGGTATAAGTGGACAGCAATTTTAGAAATAAATAATGAGTTTAAAAGTTGAAGATAGAAAAGCATATTAAATTACAATGTGGAAAAGCATCTTACAATTAGTTAATGTTTAGTTGTATTGTCAACCAGCAATATAAGTGGTTTGTTTTAATATTTGCAAATCACAAATTTCTCGGCTTTTCATTTACCATGTAAAACGGTGTAATTTATTTTTTATTTAAAAAAAAAAGTGCGTTGCGAATAATCTATTGAGTTTTAAGTATGAACGCGTTTTAAACTTAATATATTGATATGAATAGTTTGGTTTTGGTTTTGTTGTTTTAGTATTATATTGATATGAATAGTTTGGTTTTGGTTTTGTTGTTTTAGTATCAAATGTGCTGGTACGAGATGGTCATCGTGATTATTGCCTTGGTCACTAACGAGCTTTGTATATGCTTGACTATCTGTAGAGGTTTCTTCCTTTTAATAATCCTTGTATATACTTGACTATCTGTAGAGGTTTCTTCCTTTTAATAACCGTATCGGCCTCTCTTTGTACCTTTTGGAACAATTGCTAGTTTATTTATCTATCACCAATAGTCGAGCAACTGCAGTGTAAAGAGTTTACGTTGTATCTCCATAGGTAAAAGAAGATTGGTTGTTTCACACTATGGAGGAGTCGTGTCAAATATATTAAGAATCATGCATGAGCCAGTGCGTAGTGTGCGGACCCTCAATGCAGACTTCGGAGAGATCACGTTTAGGAAGAGACTGGGGGCAATGGATGAATAATTCTTCTTACAACCATAGTTACCCAATTCTAATTTTACCAACCTGAAACATATGACTGATTATTATTCAAAATAATTTCACTGATTTGGTTTGAATGTTCCCTAAAACCTACGAACACGAAACTAACTTCCCATCACCTCAAAAGCACGCTTCAAATCACATTAAATAAAATGTAAACTAACCACTACATATCTGGATTCCCCTGAGCGTTAAGAGTAACCACACCACACCTTCGAAATCAACTCCTTTGCCATACTTCATCATCGTTAACCATAGATAGCCCCACTGCATCTTCCATGAACCCTCCAAGAATTAAAATTTGATACAATAATTATTAACTTCTCTAGCCAACCAATCGTCGAGTGGCCGCAAGGATCTTATCCTGGAAGGCACATGGGTACCTTTACCACAAAGTATTTTACCATGCATCTTCCAGCAACATTCCTCAGAAAAATTTAAATTTGTGGAAAAGGATCTTATCCTGGAAGGCACATGGGTACCTTTACCACAAAGTATTTTACCATGCATCTTCCAGCAACATTCCTCAGAAAAAGTTAAATTTGTGGGAAAGGATTATTTGACCTGAGGACAGGCGTAGGAAATTTCGTAGAAGAATCCGAGAAATTTGAACACATGGATGGATATACAGCAGACCAATGAATTTTCCAGCAACTGGAACGAAGAATATGAGAATATCAGTTAACCCACATTCAATATATATTTACTTGACATGTGCTTAGAAGATGGGTATCGAGATATTCTGGTTTGAGTCTTTCATTACAGCATTTTAATATGAGTAATACCGTGCTCTCACGCCGACGTTTGCTCTGAAAATAGGTGATCTTATTTTGAACTTTGAACTTAGTGTAAAAGATTGAAGGCCACATTGTTTACGAACAGTGGTGGCTGCCTGCAATTTTGTTATTCTGGTTGTTTTAGGTGTGCATTGGTTAGTTTTGGTTAACCTCATGTAATGTGAACTTAGTTAATATTAGTTAAATTTAATGTTTATATGTGGTGTATTTGCACATTAACATAATATAAAACACACTTGGTTTTAAATAGATTTACTTAGCCTTAGTGCTTGAATACAATTAAGCTTAGTTTTCTATGAATTGATTCTGTAATCTAATCGATATTGAAAAATTGAATTCATTCTTTTTTTTTCTAATTTTTTGTTTTTTTATAAATTGTTGCAAGTTTATGCAATTATTCATCAACTAAATGCTTAGTTGTGCTCTAATAATTTTACATGGTATTAGAGTTTCGACACAAGTGTGAATCCCCTAGAGTTTGTGATTCCCCTGAGTTGTGTCTGAGAGGAAGTGTTGGAAGAATCACCGCACCTCTATAGAATTCATAATTGCCACCTTGGGGATCCTAGTTACCGGTTTGGAAAGTTTATTAACACCTATGGGGTTTGGTGTAATGGAAAACCTCTTCATTGTATTAGAGTTGTAGAGGCCTTTAGGATCCGCATGAACTATTTTTTTCAAGTTTGAAGATCAAAGAATTGGAAATTGCTAGGAGATTTGATTTCAGGATTAGAATATTAAAGAACTATTGCAATCGTTGCTATAGTCACAAGGTGAAAGAATGATGTTCCCATCTTCAGTTATTCTCACTGTGTATGACTACTTCCAATGGAAGTTGGATATTTTGATTCACCTCAGAGGCAAAGGCTTCTATCAGATACTTATGGATATAGAAGCTGGACCCAATTATGCCATTGAAAAATCCAAATACTTCAAGAAGATGGATGAGACTTTTGGTCTTCTATTGTTGACCATATCTTCAAAATTGCATTTCCATATGGACACATATAACACACTAAATCAAGTTTGGACAAACTTGGAGAAATAATTTGGAAAGCAAGATGATATGTGGCCTCATATTCTTGAAAATGAGCTAAATTCTTTAGATCTGAATAGCATTGAGAACATTCAAGATTTCTTTACAAAATTCAAATCATTGCTTATTCAATTCCAAGATTACGGGATCAATAAATCCAAAGAAGAAAGTCAATTGATCATTTCTATTTTGTCTAAATTAGGTCCTGAATATGTTGTTTTTGTTTCTATATTTCATAAAGTTAGACTTGCAACTGGAGATAAATGGAAAATTCCCAAACTTGATGCATTTTTTGAGTCTCTCATCCATGTGTAGGATAATTTATTTAAAGTCTTCAAATGTACATGCTCTTGTCATGCATGAAAAAGGAAAGTCAAACTCAAAACCAAATCAACAATCCAAAGGCAAAAAGAATGCAAGAGATGTAGATAAAAGAAAGTGAGGAAACCCAAAACCACGAGATGACTCTTCTAGATCCAAGGGTGAGAAGGGAAATAAAGGAAACTCCAATTTTCCTTATTGTAATAGAGGAGACCATCCTCAATCCCCTTGCATGTAGAAGACTATTGATTTGATGGCAAAGGATCTCCAACATAATAATCTTGGTCATCACATTCCAAAAAGTGCCAAGAACAAGACAGAAGAAAAACCACTAGAAACAAGGGGTAATGGTCATTCTTTGATTTCCCTTCATTCTACACGACCAAAATATATTATCAATTTAGGAGCCTCGCATCATATGGGTCCTTCAAATGAATATTTTTCTTATCTACAAGCATACACGACCTCCTATTCTCACAGGAGACAATTTTGTAGTTGAAGTAACTAGACATGGAAGAGTGCAATTCAAAAATAGAAGTTTTGAGAATGTCTTGCATATTCTAAGGGTTTTTCTAAATCTTCTTTTAGTGTATCATATGACACATGTGGGCACCAGAAGGAAAGTGGAATTTACTCTAGATTTCGTGAACGTTTATGATATGAAAACCAACTTGAAGGTTACATTTGGCAAGGTAAATGATCAATCTCGTCCTTATACCTTTTCTGATGTTCTTCGTCACTTGGATTCTATTTTGCTACTTATGGATGCAAACAAAGAAAGTGGGATTTGGCACGAGTGATTTGGACACTTGAATTTCAGATATATGCAGCAACTTAGCAAAGAAGGGATGGTTAAAGGATTGTGAGCCATTGAATTTTCAAATGGTGCTTGTAACATATGTGTTCTGGGAAAGCATTCACAAGGCAAGTTTGAGAAGGGGCATGTGTGGAGAGCTTATTCACCTTTGGAACTTATACAAAGTGGTCTCATGGATCCATTTATAATACCTTCCATGATCAAAGTAAGATATGTGTTGTCATTTATAGATGGTTACACGAGATTCACTTGGGATTAATTCTTGAAACTCACGTCCAAAGTTTTTCAGCATCTAAATATTTCAAAGCAGATGTGGAAAATTAATCTAGAAAACACATCAAGATCCTCGACATAGATAATGGGAAGGAATATGTCAAAAACGATATCCATAATCTTTCTAATGGAGCAGGCATATAATTGCAACATACAATTCCCTACACTCGACAACAAAATGAGGTGGTTGAGAGGGAGAATAGAGCTTTGAAAGAGATGGTAGTTGCATGTTGCATGCGATATCGCTTCCATCAAAATTGTGGGATGAAGCTATTAAATATGCTTAATACATCCAAAATAGCTCTCCTCATAAATTTGTTACTAGAAAAGCACCTCTTGAGGCTTGGACTAACATGCAACCTAAAGTCAATCATTTCTGGATTTTTAGATATCGAGCATGGGCCTATATTCCTACAGAGAAGATAATGGCCTTAGAGCCTCGGGGCAAGGAATGCATGTTTGTTGGATATTTTGATGAAGTCAATGGGTACATATTACTTGATATCAACACTGAAGAGCTCTTTATTGAAAGGAGTGTAAATTTTGAAGAAGATGTTTTGCATGCACCACCATATGAACTTGCTACAAAGTTGTCCTCACCACTAGTTGATGAGTATGTAGATGATATTTCATATTAGAATTCTGATCCAGATGAGCATTTTCCTGCGACATTTGTTGGACCACTTGTTGTTGAACATAGAGAACAAATTTCCTCGTGCAATTTAGAAGGTTTTTGATCACCTTCAGCACAAAAATTGTGCAACATGAGTGATCTCTTAAATGATCCTACCACTAGATCTCAACTTGAGGAAGCTCCATAAGAACTCTTAGATATGGGTCCATGCATGCCCATGCATGCTTATATGATGCATGAATTTGATCCATAGAATTATGCAGAAGCATCTAGGCATCCTAAATGGGAAGAAACTATGGATGAGGAATACAACTCTCTCATTGAGAACTAGATTTGGGACCTAGTTCCACTACCTTCCAATTGTAAATTTGTGAGGTGCAAGTGGGTTCATTGGACCAAGAAATTAGCAGATGGCCAAGTTAGTCAATATAAAACATGGTTGGTGGCTAAAGCTTTTCAGTAGGTACATGGTGTTGAATATGATGAGAATTTTTCTCAAATGGAAAAAATGGATTCCACTCTACTAACTTTATCCATTGTAGCAACAAAATTGTGGGAGGTCCATCATATGGATGTAGATAATGTCTTTCTTCACAAAGATATTGAGGAGGAAATCTACATGGAGAAGTTATAGGGATACATGCAAAATTCATCTCTGGTATGAAAACTAAGAAGTATTTCAGTGGCCTCAAGCATACACCTAAAGCATGGTATGCAAAGATGGATTATTATTTGTTATCTCAAAATTTTGTACATTGAAAATTTGATTCTAATGTTTATGTTGAAGAAAATTGACTCCTTGTTGATCAGTAGTTTAGCTTCTTCCATTGTTGAGATTAAAAGTGCAACATAAGTGGTTTTATATGACAAACATGGGATTGCTAAATTTCTTGCTTGGACAAGAGGTCAATCAAAAAAGTTTTTGGATTACCAATTCTCAACCGAATTATGATAGAGATCTTTTGGCATGATTTCATATGACTAACTGCAAGCCAACAACCATACCTTTCTTATCAAGGATAAAGCTTGAGAACGACAAAGACAAATCATTGGTGAATTGCAGATTATATAGTCAAGTTGTGGAGATTCGTCTTTATCTCAATCAATCCCATCTTGATCTCTCACGTGCCCTAGGAGCAGTTTCAAGTACATGTAGGAGTCACATTAGTTACACTGGAAAACTAAAAAGTATATACTTCAATATGTCTAGGGTAAAATCACCTATGGGATTCATTACGCAACAAATTCTTCTTTGGATCTCATTGGATTCACAGATTAAGATTGGGATGGCGACAACCTTTATCGCAAGTACATCTCCAACTATGTACTTAGTTTTGGATTTGACCCCATTTGTTGGTCAAGCAAGAAGCAAACTACCATTTCTTTATCATCAGCAGAGGCTGGGTATAGAGGAGCAGTGAATGCCACCATTCAGGCCATTTGGCTACAACATTTCTTTTCCAATCTTGGTATCATCATTCATCGTCCCACTTTCATATGGTGCGACAATAAGAGTACACTGATGTTTTTCATAGATATCTAAGTGCAAAAAAAAAAAAACAAACCAAACATATTGAGATCCACGTGCACTACATCAAAGGATTGATTCATGATGGGATCATTGATCTGCAATGTTGTCCTAGTTGTAAGAAGACTGCTGACATCTTCAACAAGACTTTCATTTAGAATAAGTTTCACTCTATATGAGACCGTCTCGGAGTGAAGGACATGACTACCTAGCAATTGTATTTTATTTTCCTTTGGCATTGTATTTTGAGGGAGGTTTTTATTCCCACTGGGTTCTCCCTCTTTCCTCTTTCTTGCATTGTACATAGGTACCTAAAATGGCCTTGTTGATAGAACTCATTCATATTGCATCATCCTCACCTAAGTTATACTTAAGGGGTGGTGTTGGTGTACATGCATGTTAGTTAGCCTTGGTCAACTCTAATGCTTGCATGTGATGTGCACTTAGTTAGGGTTAGTTATATATAGTGCTTACATGTGGCATGAACTTATATTTAGTTAGCCTCAGTGCTTGCATACATTTAAGCTTAACTTAGTTTCTTTATGTATTTATTCTCTAACCCATATTGAAAAATCAAATTCATTCTCTTTTCCAATTTTTATTTTTCAACTTTTGCAAGTTTATGAAATTATTCTTCACCGATATCTTTATATGTGCTCTAATAATTTTACAATTTAGGTGGTACTCTTCTGCAAGTGAAAAAGATCGCCATGAGCTCCATTAATTCCAGAAACACAAGGATATTTTCCCCAAGGTGATCCCCTTCATGTCAAAATTATAAGTGATTCAACAATGATGAAGAAATGCAAAGGTTCATTTTCAATATGCAGCCCAAGAAAACCCCACAAAATATTTTCAAGAACAACGATAACTAAGATGAAATGCAATGGAATTTTCCTTCTTTCTATGATATGTAATTTCTTGTGATATCTATCCCCGTGTTTCAAAAATATATAGAAATAATGTTAGACACCTAATCCCGGGGGTATGATTTGGGTTATGGTGTTTTAGGGTGATCAGTTATTGAAGTTAAAGAAACTTGGAAACTGAATCTAACAGTTTCATTATTATATTTATACATGTAAATTTTCATCATTCTTTGGATTAAGTTGAATTCATTTTCCACCAATTTGTTGTCTTACAGTGGTATCAAAGCAGGGTGTTCATCTTCCTTGTTGATTGAATTGTGCCACTAGTTTTGTGGCCATTTTGGGTACTCCTGTTTTGGTGTGTTGTAGAGATTGAAGGATAAACATCAATGACTTATCAAGAAAAGTTTGGAGTGTTTAAAAAAATTAAGAGTCCAATATTTTGGAGGTTACTGACTTGCACCCAACTGCTATTATTGATGATTAGTGACTGATTGCCTGATAATGATTTCTGGCATGAAATTGATCATGTTGTTATTGGTGCTGTTTTGAAAAACCTTGATGTTTCAAAAAAAAATTCATGTGCAGTGTAAGGATGCAAAAGAGAGATTGTTTGTATTTATTAACAATGATGGATTAAGAAGAGATGTGAAGGCGTTGAAGATAGGAGCATAACAATCTTTTGCAAAAAAGTTATAACTCCATCCTTCCATCTGTCGAAAATCCTTGGTATCGGTTGCTTAAGACAACATCAACTAAAACCTGATAATTTTGCACATCTAGGAGAGGAGTGGAAAATGAAGACTAATTGCTGAGCCTACAATTGGCAAAGAAAGCAACACAGTGTTGGCAAAGAAAACACTATCATCTAACTCATTAAAAAAAAAGAAATAATTGAAAAAATGGATGGAATGAGAGTAGTAATGTGAAATTACTTAGATGTACTTAGACGCTACTGAAAAGATTGGTGATGTATCAGTTCATGTTCAATATATGACTTCTATCCATATAGAGTCGATTCATATCACTCTGATGGTACGAATTCTTTAACCGATATTACCTTTATACAACAACTCACTTTCTCTGACATTTATATCTCCTTTACGGCTGTAATTCACCACATTCACAAACTATTGTAGCAACGCGGTCCATTTTTTACAGTGCTACCATGAACATTGTCATCTTATCTTCGTGAACCCACACTTGACGTGTGTGTTTTCGGATATACTCTTCCTGATAGGTCATTGTCATGAGATTTATGCACAAGTTTATCACTAATTCAAAACCCTTTGATATTAAAAACAAGCTTATTTTTTTACCTCACCGTGTTAATTCATTAATCTCTCATTTTTTGGAGCCTTCATAAGTTTGTGAACATTTTCGATTAACCTTGCATGTCATTCTTGTTCTTGGCTGCCTATTTGAAACAGTGATGTTGTGTTATAAGTGATTGATAAATCACATTGCATTTTACGTATTAAAGGATGAAAATCAATATTGATTCCACCATAATTTTCATCCTAACTTTTCTTGATCAAAATAAAGTACAGGAAACAAAGGTCAACCTCCCGAGTAACATTGGAAAGACGACCAACATAAAATATGGTAGAAGACTATTCATTGTGCAATGAAAGTGTTAGTGCATCTCCATTTTGTAGGGAGCGAGAATGTAGAAATAATAATGATGGAATATTTTGATGATGTCCACTATTTTAAATTGCATGAAAGCAGCATGAAAGTTAGGCAGAGTGTGTGAAGAAAGGAGAATGTGTTGTGTGGAGAATAGACCCTGACTACAAACTATTCACCAATAATTATGATCATCTGAAAGATATTGTGAGTATCATAAATACCATTCTTAATTGTACATATTATTGAATCTGAGTATACTGAAGAATTGTTAAAGGAGGGACCACAATGTAATTTTGAGTTCCAACGACTACTTCTTCCCTTGCTTTAACAGTGAGTCAACCTGCATGTTATATAACCTCTAAGTTATAAATCGTGATGTTTGCATGATGTTTGAATGATGATGGAATTGACTATTGGAAATGAAATAAATAACTTTATAATTTGGAAAGAATAGAGATCTATGAGGCCTTTAGTATGAACATATGAGTCAAGTCGTCCGATTGAGATTGTTTAACTACTGAAAGTCTTAAAAATTTTCTTTGATTTGTTTATCGATAACTGTGGTTGATGTGAAGAGATAAGCCAAGAATTAATTGTGTACATTCCACTTGTGGAATACTTCCTGGATATCAGGATTTCAGATAATATAGATTGGAGAGTTTCAAGGCATTTAGATAATTTGAGTGGGGCAATTGCAGTGCTATACAGTCTTGGAAAAAGAAAATTTCACATGACCAGGTTTTGAATTTTGTTGAGCTTTGACTTTGGTTGGGTTAAGCTTGAGTTATATAATATATGGGTATAAAATCAATAATTAAAGAAATACATTGTGGTTAGAAATTCTCATACAACTACCTTTCGTATATTAAAAGTCACAAGTTGAAATCTTTGTGAAGATAATTTTGGAAGTTGGACGACATAGTTTTGTTTGCAATAGTTTTAACTTTTTTTAAGCTACTTGAAATTGCATTCTAAAGTGGGTGCATTTTTGGCAGAATCCGACAACCTTAGTTTGATTATTTAATAAAGTGTTGGAAGTATTGAAAATGCTGATTAAATCTAATGTCGGTGATACAGTAAATATCAACAAATTTATTATTCTTGATATGCAATCTAATCTACATGATGTACATAAGATATTTGATTTTCTCCAAATAGAGTCACAATTATAGAGAGAAGAACTACAAAAGAAGAATTTTGAACCTATTCTTCTTCACAACAATAGTTTGTTTCAGCCTAATCATTAGCCAAAGAATGATAAGATTAATGAAGTGATTTCAAAAGCACATTTGGATGAAGTGGAAAGTAATGTTCAAGCAAGGGTCTGCAAGAGTCATTTGCATACATATGTGAAACCTACAATTCCCAAAACACCTACTATAATATGTTGGGAAGAAATTACACATAACAAAAACATAAAAACATGTTTCTTTTTTTCCTTTTTATGTGCCTCATTTTTCTAAACCTATACAATTTCATAGTGCTGGATTTCTGGATGGTGTTGTTCCAGAAAAATTGATCATTGCCAACATTGTGACAAAGTTGGGCATGTGAAATATTGATGTTTTGATCTTTACCCATGCAAACATTGTGGAAATCAAAATCACCATTATAATAGATATTCCAAAAAGAAGACTATTGCAAGAGAGAGAATTAATTTTGGATGGATTGCTTCTTGGGATTGGTCTAAAGTAGTCAAGAATATTTACAATTCATATTTCAAAATATGTTCGAGAGTATTGACTAACCTTTCAATGATGAAGAATACTTCATCTTCTCACCTTTTATTCGAGAAGGGGGGAATTGTTGATGGGCTACTATAGGTTCGAAGATTTGTCAAGCGAGCTTGAGTCTAAGTATAACTCCCTCCTCTCACATTTACCCAATTTACTGGCCTATCAGGGTAAACATGTGACAAAGAGTTACTATGATATGATTCAACCTTTATATCAACTTAAGGAAGTGGAAACAATAAAACAAAACCCTTAATGACTTCCCTATTAGGTGCCATAGGAACCCCAAGGGCTAAACCACCTTTCCAGGTGTCGAGACTCTTAATTAAGCCTCTTTATTCAATGCCTTTATCTCCCAAATGCTAGGACACACTACCTAATTTTGACTCAAACCCTCTAGTCACATGCATGATTCCTTCAAGGGAGCAACTGCAGTCCTCTTCACCCAGTTTTGTGCATGCGACCATGAGATTTAAGTCGCTTTTTCAATCTAAGATCTAGAGCTCTACCCAGAACTTATTGAAACTTTCCAAAACCATGAACAACACAAGGAAAAATACTTCCATACAAATATTAGATAATAAATTGACCTAACAAGGCCTAGCGATGACATAAATTTCGTCAAATATATCATGAACATGAAATCTATAGGTCATAAATACACATCTGAACATAGGGGTTTGATACTTATTTGAAAATCACCAAGAAGGTCTAGTTATTTTTCATAATAGTTGCAATAACATCTATTAGGTCATACATTCATCATTAATTCATTCATTAATCAAAACATGGTAGGATTCATGACTAAGATTTGTCATAAAACCATGCTTATAACCAACATATAACCAATAGAGTAACAATAATAGGACAACCCTTAAAGTATTAGAATAAAAGTAGATGTACACATAAATCACAAGAGGAAAAGAGATATTATTAACATTTGAAAATCCAAAAAATTTAGGGACTTCCACATACCACCCGACCATAGGTTAGGCTGTACCAAATCTTTCTTTCAGCCAATCACCCCCGTGCCATATTCCAAGAATGAATGTGGGTCTCATAAAAAAACTAGCCAATGCTTCCCAAAGCCAAAACAACTCAACCCTCATATATAAAACTAGGCTTTACCGCAATCCCCACCGGATCACCGGACCCTAAACAAGCATGGATTCCTCTAGATCTCTCCACCTAAAACGTGAGGAATTTCTCCATCTCAACCTCTCGACTTTATTGTGTATCCCATCATTATTGGTCAAGGGATTCCTAGGATCAATAAAGGGTACTCCCCTCTGATATTTACTGTGTATCTCGCAATTCACCGGCCGAGGATTCTTAGGCTCAATCAAGGGTATTCACCTATGAGATTTACCATGTACCCCGCCATTCACCCCTCGAATATTCCTAGGCTCAATCGAGGTGTTCACCACTAGGATTTACCATGTATCCCATCTCGAGATTCTTATGCCTTGTGAATAATCCTGAGACCACCCCACTCAGATTCAAGTCCATCCTACAATCCATCTCAACCAAATACAAGAGAACCCACCACACCATGGTTATCCAGAAATGGCAAGGCAAGACTGAAGAACACTATCACACCTGACAAGACCCATGCCAATGATAGCAAGGGAGCCAAAAACACACATGCATGTATCATGCATTCCACATCTAGCAAGGAAATCATACATTAAAATCGATACTTGTAAGTAATCCCACTATCCCACTGTAGTTGCTTAATCCTTCTCTTCCTTGCTTGATCATTACTTCCTCCTGCTTTCTTGTCCTTCCTTTTCCTTCTTTCCTCTAATGTTAGAGTGCTCCAAGAATACTCTAACTGTCCAAGAATATGATACAGAGAGAGAATAGAGAGAGAGATCCACCATATAACTGACAAAAAGGTACCAACTCAAGAGAATTTTTCTTAATGAGACCTCCAATTTCTTCAATTTTCCATTATTTTCCTTCAATTTCCTCCTCACGAACAACATGTGGCCTTTCGCCTTCCTTTTCCCCTAATTTCTTTTATTTTCATGAATTAAATGCCAATTAATTCCACTTTTCCTTTTTAAAGCCTTTCCCATTTCCTTTTAAGATTTCCTTCAACCATAATCACTGAAATTAATACCCACTTGGATGTTTTTCCCAACATTCATCTTGGAATACATGTCCCATGACCTTGGTATTATATTTTTTTTTACATGAATTTTTTGACCAGGGCTGTTACAGAACCCCCCCCCCCTTGGGGGAACACCGTCCTTGGTGTTTAGTGACACTGACAACCAATAAGACTGTTGAAAAGCAAAACATACTACCCATGGAGCTTTATAACTTAGCTCGTTATAGTATTTACAATGACCTCTGCTAAAAACATGACAATCATATAATGTATTGGAGCTTTATAACACAACTCATTATGGTATTTCCAATAACAATCACATATACTTGTGCACATTTTATTCAAACAACAAATAATCATAATTTCTATGGAGCTTGATAAATACAACTCAATACAATATTTACAATGATATACACATGTACATATATGCACATTTTCTCTAACCAACAAATAAAAAGATATGGTACATGCATATGCAACAAGGGAATTCATAGGCTCACACCTCCACCCTGAAAAGTAGAACCAAGATTCACCTCCTTCCTAGGAAGTCCATAATCCACTATCAAATCAAATCTACATCCAATGTCCAACACTACAATCCTGTGCCACTTGTCCCATTAGTGAAGACTTACCAGCTCATTTTTCTGGGGCACATTCCCAATGTGCATTTGATTCCATTTAGCAATGCTAAGGACCAAACAAATCCATTCCCCAACGTTGCCTTCTCCTCTAGACAATCCCTCAAGAAATTCAATCACCCCCTTCCGTGCAGTCACTCACCTTCCAATTTTCCCGACATCCCCTATCCTGGGTGATCCATCCCTTTGCAAGGTTTCCTCGCATCAGAAGGTTCAAAAACCAAGGCATATCCCTACCACAAAACCTTCATACCAGCCATAAAATGCTCATGGAAATAAATGTAAACTATTGGGTACCAGTATCCCACAATGTCCCTACTCCTTAAATGCTTTACCAACATACTGTTTCCTATTCCAATTCCTTTTGTTTTTGTTACTACTAATGCTTGTAGTTAGTTTCAACCACCCAAACGGAACGTTTTTCATGATTTACTATACCAAAGACATAATTTCCATTAGATTCAAAATGAATTGAAATAAATTCAAATCATACCTCATTAGTGGTCCATCAATATGGTACACTTGCAATTTTGTTTACTTCTTGTCACAACAAGTCAAACTAGTTCTTTGATCAAATCATCATGTATAAATATATCACATCCGGTTAGGTCAAAATACAACCATCATAAATTAGAATCATAAATCACATGAAATCATCATAAACCATAGTCATAGATCACATGTAACCATCATAAACCATAATCATAGATCACATGCATAACAAAACTGAAATAAAATATCAATACTTATACTTCATTTGATCCTTTTCTTCTGCCTATGTTCTTTATATACACACATTAAATTAAGTTGTGAAACCCAGCAAGCATCTAGTGCCTTTTCTTATCTCTAATCACGTACACATACACACAAAATACAACATCACATGATACATGTTCCTACACCCGATATACAACAAAACACATACATCTACATCTGGTGTACAACATAACACAATACATATACGTACATAGAGTACAACACAATGAATACACATCACAAGACCACAACTACACAATGAACATATGTAGTACCACATGTACACAACACAATGTATACGACATGCACACAGTACCACATGTACGCTAGTACCACCTGTACAACATGTACTAAGTACCACCTATACAGAACACCAACTACATAACGTGTACAGAACATGAGATGTACACGAGACGACCTACATAATATGTACACAGTGCCACATGTACACGCACCACCTATACAACATATATACAACACCACATGTATGACATGTACACAACACCACATGCACACAACACCACATGTACAACATGTACACAACACCACATGCACACAATACCACATGAACAATCATGCTCATAACATCATATGTACATAGCACCACATGTACAACATGCACACAACACAATATGTACATATCACTACATATACAACATGTACATAGCACCCCGTGTACACAACAATGCATATCCAACATATGCACAACACCATATGCGTGCAACACTACATATCCAAGATGCACATAGTACGATATGTACATAACATCACATATCCAACATATACATAGCACCATCTATACCCAACACTACATATGAAATATACACACAACACCATATATACAACAAGCACACAACATCATATGTACACAATACTACATATGCTACATGTACACAACATCAGTGTTGCACATCCTAAGACCGCACTGTACTTACCAAGAAACTTTGCTTCTATTGTCTTATCCATGCTTGTCCCAACATGTCGCAAAGCACACTGCTTTCATTACACTGATGTATCCCTAACCATAAATTTTCCATAACATAAACATCGTATAATCACATAATATCAACTCATAACCACATGATACTGACCTTGTAGATTTGTGAGGACTACTCTTCCCACTTGATTCCCGATAAAACCAGGAACCTTTTCATGCCTCTTACCTACATAAGCAATCATTCCTCCACATGAATGATCGCTCACAACCCTGTGAGACAATGACATAGATACATAGATACATACATATATTTAGATTATCTTTCAGATACATCGCATAAGGTTTCTTTTTTTATCGACATTTCGAACCAGCAATGGTGGTTTATCTTCAGGATGTGAAAGATTATTGAAAGACTGGTCTCATTTTTCCAACTATATATATAGAGATGCTTAGCTGACAGATACTAGGATTTATTAAATTGTTTTTAAGTTGTTCTATTTGTTTTAAAATTGTGATAGAATTAATTTAATTATTCTCTTATGTTTTGTATTTTTTGATTAAGCTTATGGTTATATTAATTATATTTGTATTAATTATTTCATATTTTAATTATATTTATTAATTTATTTTATAATTATACAATTATTTAATTATATTTATTTAATTATTAATTTATATTGTATATTTTTTTCAATTTACTTTTTAATTATTTATTAATGAGTTAATAATATCTTCTTATTTATGTTTTATTGTAATTGTTTTTACTTTGTATTTATATTAATTTTAATTATATGCCGCAAATATTTATTAAGGCTCCCTACATATTGTCCTATGTTGAGGAGTTATTATAGTTAAGATATTTTCAATTGATGTTTATTTCCTATGATTTTTATTAAGTTATATTTTATTAAGGTCATAGTGTGTTATTTAATTAAAATGGATTAGATCGTTTATATTTGTTCTAGGATAATTAGAGGAGGATTATAGTTAGGTAGGGGTAGTTTTGGATGATAGGATTGGAATCCAGTTTTCGCTTATGGTCCATCCATCGTCTCTATTGAGGTTATTAGGGTGTTTTCTAATTTCTATGGCTTCTTTGAATTTCCTTATGAAGTAGTGATCACTTCTAGCTAAGATACAAGTATCTTCTATACAGATTTGGTGCTTAGTTTTATCAGAATGTTCAACTAGATTTGAGGATTTGGATCAATTGTGTTTAATGTCAGCTGAGTGTTCCTGGATTCTTGTGTTAAAGGATCTCCCAGTCTCACCTACATAGGGTTTGCTGCATGAGCAGGGAATTAAGTAGACACCTTTATGGCATTTAGGATCAATTTTGTCTTTCACTGGATTAAGACAATTACGGATAATGTTTAAGGGTTTGAAAGTGGTTAGAATTCCATTGTTTTTTAGGATGTGGGAGATTTTGTTTGTAGACCCTAGTATGTAAGGTAAACCTCCCTTACATACTAGGGTCTATAGACAAAATCTCCCGCACCCTGAAAAATAATGGAATTCTAGCCACTTTCAAACCCTAACATTATCCGTAATTGTCTTAATCCAGTGAAAGACAAAATTAATCCTAAATGCCATAAAGGTGTCTACTTAATTCCCTGCTCATGCAGAAAACCCTATGTAGGTGAGACTGGGAGATCCTTTCACACAAGAATCAAGGAACACTCAGCTGACATTAAACATAATCGATCCAAATCCTCAGCTCTAGCTGAACATTTTGATAAAACTAAGCACCAAATCTATATAGAAGATGCCCGTATCTTAGCTAGAAGTGATCACTACTTCATAAGGAAATTCAGTGAAGCCATAGAAATTAGCAAACACTCTAATAACCTCAATAGAGATGATGGATGGACCATAAGCGAAAATTGGATTCCAATCCTATCATCCAAATCTACCCCTACCTAACTATAATCCTCCTCTAATTAACCTAAAACAAACATAAAAGATCTAATCCATTTTAATTAAATAACACACTATGACCTTAATAAAATATAATTTAACAAAAATCATAGGAAATAAACATCAATTGGAAAATATCTTAACTATAATAACTCCTCAACTATGACAATATGTAAGGAGCCTTAATAAATAATCACGACATATAATTAAAACTAATATAAATACAAAGTAAAACAATTACAATAAAACATAAATAAGAAAATATTATTAACTCATTAATAAATAATTAATAAATAAATTGAAATAAATATAATTATAAACAAATTAAAATTAAATATAATTAAAATAAATAAATATAATTAAAATAATTTATATATTAATAAATAAATTTAAATAAATATAAATTACAACAATTAAAAATAATTAATAAAAAAATAAATTAAAACAAATATATAATTAATATAACCATAAATCTAATGAAAAAATACAAAACATAAGAGAATAATTAAATTAATTCTATCACAATATTAAAACAAATAGAACAATTTAAAAATAATTTAATAAATCCTAGTATCTATCGGCTAAGCATCTCTATATATATAGTTGGAAAAATGAGACTAGTCTTTCTATAATCTTTCACATCCTGAAGATGAAACACCATTGCTGGTTCAAAACGTCGATAAAAAAAGAAACCTTATGCGATGTATCTGGAAAATAATCTAAATAATAATGAGACTCTTAGAAACCTCAAAGACAAGATACATACATATATATAAATATTAGCATAAAACAATCATGATCCATGATGACCCCATCAGACACAACATATATATATGTGTACATATATAGACATTAGCACAATCATGATCAAAACATAATTACCAAATACCATAAGGTCAAGGTTAAGATAACTCCCTTTATTTCACTCACCATTTACCCTAATGGAATCAAGCAATCCAACTAGATGTCATACTCTTTCCTTCAGCTTCCCTTATATATGCACTAAGCTTCATCTGGGTCTTACATTACTTGTTGGACTTCATTCATCTCTCCCCGATCTCCACTAATTTCCCTCATTCCCAACCAAATCCCAAGACCATCAAAACATAAAAGGAACGAACAAGGAATCCAAAAATAAGAGAACCATGAAAACCAATAGAAATATTACATCACAAACAAAGTGGCAAGGCCTTGTACTAGACGCAATCTAAACCCATAATGAAGCTAAAAAAAATCACAAAATACCAAAGGCATAGTGACTAGTAAAAAACATCATGACTCAATCCCCATGGGCTGCCAATGCCTCTAAAGGAAAGCTCAACCCAAGCCTTCTTCAAGATTGCATGGAAATCTCTTTTGCCAGGTAATCCCCTATATCATATTGCCATAAACATAAAATTCTCAATGCATAAACAAACATAATAATATACCGGTTACCTTACCTTATTTTGTTAAGCACGTTGCCTTGCAATTGGACACATACATGCCATTTCTCAAAGGACTCCAATCCTTTGACGAATCCAACTACAACTAGAAACTAGATAATATACCTGTGAAATAAATGTTCATGAATATAGCACATATCCACATAATGTGAGACAAAATCAAGGTTAAGAAGACTTCCTATATGCAAAACACTCATTTATTTGGAACCGTGGTTTCCCAAACATATCCAAAGGAATTCTCGTGAAATTCCTTTCTTTTACATTTTACCTTGCCACAATTGAGTCTTATTATAAGCTATCTCATCACCCAGTTGTTAGTTATATAGACAAATCAACTATTACCTTGTCATGCTAATTCTAAGCATGTTTCCCCTACAACTATTCACACATGTCAATCACATGTTCCAAATATCAAGTCATCATGTTTATTAATTTGAAATCGATCTTTACCAAGATTGATAACATATCACAATCAACTCACAATCACTAGCCATAATACTATGACTAGCACCCATTTACACTCAAGTACATATCAATTGTTCTCAACACATATGTGTTAGCACTATCATCTTAAAACAAGATCATTTCTTCATGCAATCTTATAGATACATACTCATATCATGCAACTAATCAAACATTGAAACAACAAATAAAAGACATAATAGACACCAAACACTCAAACACCAAATAGGCGACATAATCAAACATTCATGCACCAAGTAGATGATATAAGAATACCCATACCTCAATGAATCTTAGTGGAGACTATCTTGTCTGCACAATCAATCTATATTATCATGATATAACTTCACAACATATCAACTCAAACATAAATAAGATCATGTTTTCCATAATAATAACTAGTTAACATATTGTTGTGATAAACTCATAAACAATTTTCATTCATGCATAACAATCACATATGCACATTTAGTCTAGATTAGTACAACACAATATCACAAATATGTAAGTTCATAGCTGAATACCATAACCATAGCCATCTGTATAGGCCAATCCAGTTCAACACGATACATATACCATCAAGATCTAAAATTCAATAACTATAATCATCAGGTTCACTAACATATAACAACAACAAGCTAACATATAACGTACTCATCAACAACATATAACATAATTATCAAGTTAATAACATAAAATAACAACAAGTTACTACCATGCATGACTATTTGGCACGTGTCTATATGACCACAATGATCAACTAGCACCTATCATGCATGTAACCGCAACAACCATAGAATGGAAAAAATGTTTATAACCCTAATTCATATAACAATCATGAACCAGAATACTTGCATACCCACCATAAAAACTTGTACGGCGATCTTCTCTTACCCCAAGGTCGAATGCTACAACCTCGCTTTAAAGATTTGCATCTCTCTGCGGGGGCTTCACTACCAGAGAAATATCATATCACTGCACAATCAATATAGATTATCACGATATAACTTCACAACATATCAACTCAAACATAAATAAGATCATGTGTCCATAATAATAACTAGTTAACATATTGTTGTGATAAACTCATAAATAATTTTCATTCATGCATAACAATCACATATGCACAGTTAGTCTAGATTAGTACAACACAATATCACAAATATGTAAGTTCATAGCTGAATACCATAAACATAGCCATCTGTATAGGCCAATCCAGTTCAACATGATACATATACCATCAAGATCTTAAATTCAATAACTATAATCATCAGGTTCACTGACATATAACAACAGCAAGCTAACATATAACGTACTCATCAACAACATATAACATAATTATCAAGTTAATAACATAAAATAACAACAAGTTACTACCATGCATGACTATTTGGCACATGTCTATATGACCACAACGATTAACTAGAAGCTATCATGCATGTAACCGCAACAACCATAGAATGACAAAAATGTTTATAACCCTAATTCATATAACAATCATGAACCCGAATACTTGCATACCCACCATAAAAACTTGTATGGCGATCTTCTCTTACCCCAAGGTCGAATGCTACAAAAGGTCGAATGCTACAACCTTGCTTTAATGATTTGCATCTCTTTGCGGGGGCTTCACTACCAGAGCAATATCATATCACGTGCGTTCATATTGGGGGATATATATTGAGGAAAAAATGACATAATATATTGAGCATATAATAGGGGGTAAAGGGTTTTTATATTGGGAGGTACAAAAAATGGAGCTCAAAGTTAACGAAAAAATATAAAGGGGTATAAAAAATTTTAATGAAAAAATGGATACCTACAATATCTAGTGAAAGTAGGGTTTTTTAAATTGGGATGGTGTATTGGGTTCATATTGGTAGGGGGTTAGATAATGTGATTTTTAGAGGTATTTTCCAATATGTAGTCAAATTAAGGGTATTTTTTTAGTATGCCATGAACACATGCACCATATCATAGGTTCATTCAGTGAAGCCCCTGTGCATCTCTTGCTTCATCTCAAACAACACATCAGCATCATAACATACCAGTAGCATCATGATGACACAAGAACACAACAATGACCATCAAAATGCATATCTTACCAACTATACATGCATAACCATGACCATGACAATGCATGCATAACAACATATAGACATTAACATGCATAACAAATGCATATACAACTGACATACATTCATGAAAAACACTTCCTAACACCAACTTCATCAAATTCTATATGAAAACACAATTATAACAATGACCATCCCCATGCATACATAACAAGAACATATACATCCTTCATGCATGCATGACAAATAGATTCCGCCCATCTAGTCCAATTGTTGAACCATTCTATGATACCACTCTGTAACACCCTCCTCCCACATTTTCCCAAGTTACTGGCTTACCAGGGTAAATATGTGACAAAGAGTTACTATGATATGATTCAACCTCCTAGATAACCTTAAGGAAGTGAAATCAACAAATCAAAACCCTTAATGACTTCCCTATTAGGTGTTATAGGACCCCCAAGGTCTAACCACCCTTCCACATGCGTAGAATCTGAATTAAACCTCTTTTTTCAATGCCTTGATCTCCTAGACGCTGGAAAAACACTGCCAGATTTTGACTGAAACCCTCCAGTCGCATGTATGATGCCTACAAGGGAGCGAATGTAGTCTTTTTCACCCAGTTATGTGTCTGTGACTGCGACATTTAAGCCACTTTTTCAAGCTAGGATCTAGACCTCTGCCCAAAACTTAATGAAACTTTTCAGAACCATGAATGACACAAAGAAAATACCTTCCATCCAAATATTAGACAATAATTGACCTAACTAGGCCTAGCCATGACATACATTCTGTCAAACATATCATGAACATGAAATCTACAAGTCATAAATACACATTTTAACAAAGGGGTCTCATACGTTGATCCAGGAGGATCTTGTGAGTCCAGTGTATCTAGAGAGTTCAGGTCATCCTTAGCTTTGTCAGCTTCGCTAGTGTTCTTTAGTCATCATGGTGCAAAAAGTATTCTCGGTAAAAATGACTAACGGTGTGATGAAAAATGTTTAAAAAGAACCTAGTAGTATAATGCTAAGGACAAAGGCATAAGACAAATTCTATGCTAAATACCAAACTAAATATCGAGCACTAAACCTATGCTAAAGTCCTAGACCTAACACTATGGTGTAAAACATGTTATTAAAACCATAACCTAAGTATAAAACCCACTTTCTAATGTATTAAAAATGCAATGCAAATGTAAAAACTAAACCATAGCCCTAACCACATTAGTTAGACTGTGTTAGAACCGCAAGGAGTTAAGGGCTCATGTGAGAAGTTTCTTTTAACGTCGGGGGTTAGAGTTTGCAATGGAGTATTAATCGCCTGTCATAACCATTGGAGCCATGGAGAAGTTTTGGTTAGCATGTGAGTAGGAAACCGCAGACAATTGTCCGCTAGGTGTTCACGCTGAAACCACAAGAGATAATGGCTAGGTGGCACATTGTGTTGCGTTAGCCCTGTTCACATGTAGCAGTTAAGGCCCACACCTTGTTACCTGACTTCTAGCAGACTTATTTTAGCCTAAGGTGCATTTTTGGGTTTTTTGTTGTTGTTTGCACTATTTTTAATTGATTCACCATGTAACCACTTACCTAAGGTGTCAACTAATCATAAGACTAACCACATTCAACCTTAATACATCCATTCATGCCTATCTTAGCCATGAGAGCCTCGAATGAACCTAGGAGGCTATAAATTCATCAATTTTCTCATGTAAAAGGCATTAGAGTGATTTTGGAGTCTTGTAAGTAGATGCTGATCAAGAGAGGCAGTAATTGATTTTAGGGTACCCTGGCCATCCGGAGGTGGAATTGGGAACCAAGACAGGAGTTGGAAAGCTAGGAGAGAGATATTTCTATTGACAAAGACCAAAAGTGCTTGTGTGCATATTTAGTCTGGTATTTTTGATGTGTAAAATACCTCTTTCGATCAATCCTAATAAAGTGGATGCCCATCTTGAAAGCGGACTCGGAGACTAGTCCATTAGGGACAAACTCCATTATCAATGCTTGTTGTCTTCTATCTCTAATTTTACTGCAAATTCAAGCTTAATTATGTTTCTTAAGTTATTGATTCAGTCTTAAATCAACTACTTTCCTTCAGTCTTCCACATTCAACACTTAAGGTTAACAATCAATTATCTGTTGGCAATTAATCTATTCTACTTCAGTTTTAGTTTATGATCGATTTCAGATCATATAATTTGTTATCAGAGTAGGCTGTTTTTGGTAGAATTTTTTTCTAGTGAATGTTAACCAGGTCAATGACGTAACATGGTGAAGGAACACTTGAGGAGTTTGATCCAAAGACTGGAAAGAGAAAATTCGCTCATAAATCAACCATGACAATATCTGATGCAAGTGAAACTCCTAAAGGGAAGATGAGTGAGGAACAATTTCAGAAAGTGTTTTTGAGCATGCAAAAGATGTTGGAAGAACTCTACAAAGATAAGAAGGCGGGAGATTCAACTTATTCTTCAAAGACATCAAAGAAGGACAAGGGTAAAGGCAAGGCTGATAAACCTCCTTCTCCTTCATCATCTCCATCATCATCATCATCATCTTCTTCTTCTTCCAGTTCAAATTCTGAAACAAAAATCAAACCTAAGAAAACTTGATGTAAAATTTGAGTTACCTATTTATGATGGCAAAATGAATCCTAAAAAGTTAGATAACTGGATTAAGCAGTTAGACTTGTATTGTCGTATTCAGAACATTTCTGACAATAAAACGAAAAATTAAGTTAGCTACACTTAGAATGGGGGGAACAACTTTAATCTGGTGGGAAAGTAAAACTCAAATAGATGTAAAGCGGAAAGGTAAAGTCATCTCTTCATGGTCTAAGTTTTTAAAAGCTCTCAGGAAAGAATTCTATCCTTTGGGACACATGCAACAATCTATTATTGATTGGAAACATTTGAGGCAAGGTAAGGGGCAGAGTGTTCAAGATTTTGCTCAGGAATTCAGGAAGAAATCTTTGGCACTTAGTATTCCATTTGATACATGTGAAACTTTATTAAAGTACATTGGCAGTTTACATTCATATTTACAACATACATTATTGATGTTTAATCTTGATGACTTTGATGAAGTGTGTGTTGAAGCCATACATATTGAATCAGGTGCCAAACCATTCAAGTTTTCACAAAAACCATCCAGACACTTGGAAATAAAGGATTCCAAAGACAGTAAGAGGAAGGCAAATTTGAAGGGAAAGAGATTAGTGACAACTCAGAACGAAAGTGAGAGACCTAATTGTACTCATTTCCAGAGGATCAGACACGATGAGTCCAAATGTTGGAAAATTCACCCAGAAATCAGACCAAAGAAGTTCTAGAAGAAGAAAGGTGAAAAGAAGGCTAATGCAGCAATCCAACAAGATTTTGGCTCTGATTCAGGGGATGATGGTAAAATAACTGCAATGGTTTTGATAGGTAAAACTTCTGACACTGGTTCAAGTTCTAGTACTTATGCATCTTCTTCAAACATAAATCATCTAAATGAGGATAAAAGGGTTGAATTATTTCATATAAGGATAGCTTCTAAGCACAAGAAAATAGATACATTATTTGACAGTGGATCACAGGCAAATTTAATATCTGAAGATTTAGTTAAGAAATTGGGTTTGGAGACACAGAATCATCCAAGACCATACCCACTAGGTTGGTTAAATAAAAAGACTTAGATTAATTTCACAAAGCAATGTCGGTTAAAATTTGCCATAACAAATAATCACATTGATAAAGTGGATTTAGATGTGATTCCAACAAACATACGTGGAGTAGTGTTAGGAAGTCCTTATCTCTAGGATCATGATGCAGTGTTTCATAGGAAAAAGCATAAATATCAGCGTAAGAAAGATGGTATTGAATATATTCTCAAGGCACATACACTCAAATCACACTTGGATTTAGTTTCAGTTAATCAGATGAAGTGATTAATAATTTCAAGTAAGAAATGTGTACTCATGGTTATAAAAGAACAACATAAGGATCAACATGATGCTTTTTCAGGTTGTAAGTCTTAGTTTAAAGATAGTTTGGTTAAAGTGGTAGAATCTTTTCCAAGTCTATTTAAAGAACCATAACATCTTCCTCCTAAGTGAGAAATACAACATGAAATACAATTGATGTCTGATGCCCCTCTTCCTAACATCGGAATGTATCACATGTCAGTTATACAGAACAAAGAAATAAATAAAAAATCCAGGAATTGATTGAAAAAGGTTTTATTAGACCCAGTTCATCTCCATGTGGATCACTTATAATTTTAGTTCCTAAGAAAGACGGGAAATGGAGAATGTGTGTCGACTTTAGGGCCTTAAAAAATATCACAATAAAAAATAGGTATCCTCTTCCCAGGATAGATGATTTACTTGATCAACTGAAAAATGTTGTTTATTTCACTAAGTTAGATTTAAGAAGTGGGTATAATCAAATTCGCATAGCAGAAAATGACATCTGGAAAACTGCGTTCAAAACTAGGTGGGGACTATTTGAATGGTTAGTAATGCCTTTTGGTTTGTGTAATGCACCAACAAATTTCATGCAGGTTATGAATGATGTATTACACCCAAACATTGATAAATTTGTCATAATATACTTAGATGATATTCTGATTTTCAGTTCCAGAATGGAAGAGCATGTTAGGCATGTTAAGCAGGTTTTCGAAGTGTTGCACAGGGAAACATTGCACATAAAACTTTCCAAATGTGAGTTTGGTAAAACTTCACTGAATTATCTTAGCTACATAGTTGGATGTGGAAGTTTGAAAATAGATCCAGCTAAAATCGATATGATTTTTAAGTGGCCAAGACCACATAATGTGACTAAATTTAGAAGTTTTATAGGTGCAATTCAATATTGGAGGAAATTTATTGCTCAATTTTCTTTGATTGCTTCACCTTTAAATGCTTTAACAGGTTCTAGAGTTCCCTTTCAGTGGGGAGGAAAAGAAAAAGCTTTTGATACACTTAAGCAGAAAATTGTCACAACACCAATCTTAGATTTACCAGATCTTCAACAACCATTCGAAATTGAAACAGATGCTATTGGTTATGCAATGGGTGCAGTCTTACTTCAAAAATGGAAACTAATTTGTTTTCATTCTGAAACTTTTTCTAAGGCAATAGTGAATTATCCGACATTTGATAAATAATTGTTTGGTTTGGTTGAAAGTGTTAAGAAATGGAAACATTATTTAATGGGTAAGGAAATAGTGATTCACACATATCGTCAACTGCTTTAATAACTTTAGTCTCAAACTAAGTTGCAACAATCTCATCATTACAGATGGATGGAATTTCTTCAGCAATTTCACTTAATGATAAAATACAAGAATGGTGTCACAAACAAAGTAGCTGATATGCTATCTAGACCATCTTTGAATTCTTTAGTAGTGCTATAGAATAATTCTTTGAAACATGAAAGTTATATAGAACAATATACTACAAATGCCAATTTCAAAGATATTTATGAGTCACTAACTCATGGTGCTCACGTGGAAGAAATCAATTATCATATTCATGACAGGTTGTTATATCATATGGGTAAGTTGTGCATACCATAGACAGAAAGAGCGTATGCCATTCAGGAAGCATATTCTTCTTGCATTTAAGGACATTTTCGAGGAAGCAAAATGATGGCAGAAGTTCAAAGGTATTGTTACTACCCTTATATGTATGAAATAGTTGTTAAGTACATTAAAGGATGTGTGATGTGTTTGACCACAAGCCAAGCAATCGAAAGACCAATTTGTACATGCCACTTCCATATCCTTTGCGACAATGGGACAACATTTCCATGGATTGTGTTGGAGGACTTCCTATGTCCAGGGGAGGGCATGATTACATGTATGTTGTGGTTGACAGCTTTAGCAAGATGTGCATTCTTATTCTGTGGAAAAAGAAAGTGGCTGCTGAACAGACCGCAAAGATGTTCTTCGAACAAGTATGGGTTCATTTTAGGTTACCTACTTCCATTATTTTTGATCGGGACACTCGTTTTGTAGGAGCATTTTGGTCCACTTTGTGGGGAATCATGGATACAAAGATGAAGAAGAGCATAACTTTTCATCCACAGACTAACGGACAGATAGAAGTGGTGAACAGAACAATCATACATATTCTCCAAGGTTACTATAGTAATCATCCTAAGTTGTGGGATGAATATTTACCTTATTTGCATCATGCTTACAATCCAGCCTTACATTCTTTGACTAATCGATCACCATTCGAAACATGTTTTGGGTATCTACCAAAGTCACCAATGGATTTCATGTTCAATGAAGAGGATAAAATGGGTGAACATGATGATGCTAACAAAGCAGTTAAGTTCATTCAACGGATACAATAGATACATGAAGTAGTGCAGAATTAGTTAGAGAAGAGTCGGGCCAAATACAAAATGTGCCATGATTAGCATCGAGTCGATCATCATTTTCAAGTTAGCGATCAGGAATTGTTATATATCAATAAAGACAGGTTGAAAGGAGAAGGTAAGAAACTGAAACCTATCAGGTATGGCCCTTTCAATATTATGGAAAAGACTGGAAAGAATACATTTTGATTAAATTTACCTCCTTACATGTGTATTTAATCAGTTGTAAATGTAGAAAATCTGAATTTGTATGAACCTCCGATGATCATGGATCCCGAGGAAGATACATAGATTCTGACTATTGATGATTTGGCACATGAGTATATGAATGATTTGTAGGAAGATATCATCTTGGACATGAATATTCTATCTTGAAGGTGTGTAGATGTTGAATATCTTTGAGTGGGAATCAAGGGAATGAATCCAAGAAAGGCAAGGTGGATGGAGATTAGAAGACTGAGGGAGTTGTACCCTCACCTGATATCTGCTTAAATCAAACTTTTGTGGTCCAAAAGCTTTCAAGTGGAGAGGATTTATCCAGGAGGATCTTGTCAATCTAGTGTATCTAGAGAGTCTAGGTCATCTTTAGCTTTGTTGGCTTTGCAAGTGTTCTTCAGTCATCATGGTGCAAAAAGTCTTCTCAGTAAAAATGAGTTATGGTGTGATGAAACATGTTTGTAAAGAACCTAGTACTATGGTGCTAAGGACAAAGGCATAAGATAAATTCTATGCTAAATACCTAAGCTAAATATCTAACACTAAACCTATGCGAAAGTCCTAGACCTAACACTATGGTGCAAAACATGTTATTAAAACCATAACCTAAGTATAAAACCCACTTTCAGATGTATTAAAAATTCAATGCAAATGTAAAAACTAACCCACAACCCTAACTGCAACAACTAGAACGTGTTGGAACCATGAGGAGTTAAGGGCTCATGTGAGCAGATGCTTTTAACGTTAGGGTTAGAGTTTGCAGCGGAGTATTAACCGCCTATCATAACCATTGGAGTCGTGGAGAATTTTTAGTTAGCATGTGAGCAGGAAACCGTAGACAGTTGTTCACTAGTTGTTTGCACTAGAACCACTGGAGATAACGACTAGGTGGCACATTGTGTTGAGGTAGCCTTGTTCACATGGAGCAGCTAAGGCCTGCGCACTGTTACCTTACTACTAGCGAGCTTATTTTAGCCTAAGGTGTATTTTTGGGTTATTGTTGTTGTTTATGCTAGTTTTAATTGATTTAGCATGTAACCTACTTACCTAAGGTGTCAGCTAGACATATGACCGAGCACATTCAACCTTAATACAACCACTCATGCCTATCTTAGCCATGAGAGTCTCAAATGAACCTAGAGGCTATAAATTCATCATTTTTATCATGTAAAAGGCATTAGAGTGGTTTTGGAGTCTTGTAAGCATATGCTGAGCCAGAGAGGCAGTTATTGATTCCAGTGTATCTTGGTCGTCCGGAGGCGGAATTGGGAACCAAGATAGGCGTTGGAAAGCCATAAGAGAGAGATTTTTGTTGGCAGTGACCAAAAGTTCTTATGTGCACATTCATTCTAGTATTTCTACTTTGTAAAAGAACACTTTCGATCAATCCTAATAAATTGGACACCCATCTTGTAAGCGGTCCCGGAGATGTAGTCCATCAAGGACGAACTCTGTAATCAATGTTTGTTGTCCTATATTTATGTTTTTACTGCAAATTCAAGCTTAATCTTGTTTCTTAAGTTATTGATTCGGTCTTATATCAACTTCTTTCCTTCAGTCTTCCACATTTAGCACTTAAGGTTAAAAATCAATTCTGTATTGGGAATTATTCAATTCTACTTCACTTCTAGTTTATGATCGATTTCAAATCATACTTATCTGAAGATCACCATGAAGGTATAGTGCCTTCTCACAATAGTTGCAATAATTTCTATTACATCATACATTGATCATTCGTTCATTCATTAATCAAAATATGGTAAGATCCATGACTAATATTTGCGACAAAACCGTGCTCATAATAGGCATATAACTAGCAAAGTAACAATAATAGAACAACCATTAAGTCTCAGAATAACAAGTACATGTACACATAAATCACAAGGGGAAATATCTCTTATTAAAATATGCAAATCTAACCATTTCAGGGACTTCCACGTACCACCCAAGCATAGATTGAGCTGAATCAAATATTTTTTTTAGCCAATCACCCCTATATGCCATATTCCAAGCATGAATTTGGGACTCACAATAAAACCAACTAGGGATTCCTATGGCCAAACCACTTCAACCCTCATCAATAGAACCAAACTTTACAACAATCCCTACTGAATCACTAGGTCTTAGACAAGCATGAATGCCTCTGAATCTATCCACCTAAACCATGATGAATTTTTCCATCTCGACCACTTGTCTTTACCATGTATCCCTCCATTAGAAGTAAAGGGATTCCTATGCCTATGAGGTCACCACCCTTTGGGATTTACTGTGTATCTCATCCCAGGATTCCTAGGCCCAATCAAAGGGTACTCCCCTTTGAGCTTTACCATGTATCCCGCCATTCACCAGTTGGGGATTCCTAGACCCAATCAAGGGTATTCACCTCTGAGCTTTATTGTATATCCCATCATTCACTTGTCGGGGATTCCTAGGCTTAATCGATGTGTTCACAACCAAGATTTACCATGTATCCCATCCCGGTATTCTTAGGCCTTGTGAATAATCCTGAGACCACCCCACTCAACTTCAAGTCAATCTGACAATCCATCTCAACCAAATACAAGAGAACCCACCACACTATGGCTATCTGGAAAGACAAGGTTGAATAACACTGTCACACCTGGAAAAACCCATGCCAATGACAACAAGAGAACCAAGAACACACATGCATGTACCATGCATGCCACATCTAGCAAGGAAATCATACATGTAAATTGATACCCGCAAGTAATCTCATTGTAGTTGCTTGATCCTACTCTTCCTTGCTTGATCTTTTCTTCCTTTTGATTTCTTGTCTTCCTTTTCCTTCTTTCTTCCAATGCTAGAGTGCTCCAAGTATACTCTAAGTGTCCAAGAGTATGAGAGAGAGAGACTAGAAATTCTTTGGGGCGAGAAGGTGATCATCCAGTTGCTAGACTACTCGAGGACCCCCTTTAGATGTATTAACTGTAGAGATGTTGGCCACCTAACAAGCTCTTGTGTGGCTCCTATGCATCAAGGATTTGGTACCCATATCCATCAGAAGCCTTTTTATTAATGAGGCTTCTAATTTCTTCAATTTCCTCCTCACATGCAACCTATGACCTTACACCTTCCTTTTATCCTAATTGCCTTTATTTTAATAAATAAAATGCCAATTAATGCCACTTTGCCTTTTCAAAGACTTTTCCATTGTATTTTCCAATTTCCTTTAGCCATAATAACCGAAATAAACACCCACTAGAATGTTTAGCCCAACATTTAAATTGGAATACGTGTCTCATGACCTTGGTCTTATATCTTTTTTACATGAATTTTTTGACTAGGGCTATTACATAGAGATCCACAAGTGAGCCTCAGCCACAACCTATAGTAGTTAGAGCTAGATTTGTAGCCACAAATACTTCAGTTTTTGTTGAATTATTTGTTTGTGAATGAGCACTTCCAGATTTAGAATTGTTCAAGGAACTACATTGATAATTGTAGAGTTAGTGTCTTAGGTCCTTATAGTACTAGTGATTCCCCCATTATTATTGTCATTGTAGCCGTTGTTGTTATTGTTGTCCCCCTATTGTCTCCATTTTGTTATTATTGTGCCCCATAGAAGTCCATTGTTGTCATTGTTGTGCCCTTATATTATTATTGTTAGGTTTCCTTTGATTATATTGTGACCCCTTAGACTCCTATATATAGAAAGGAGGTTGTCATTTGTATCATCCAAGAATTTTTCATTTGTGTAATGTAAGGAGGTTTCCCCCTCGAAGAGGCTGAATTATAAGGTGTTTATCTTTCTTTTCTATCCTTTTGTGAGTTGGCTTCATAACAAATGGTATCAAAGCTTTGGATTCTAGGGTTTTTTTGCTCCAAACAGGTCATTGTGGAATTTTCGCTATAATTA
>APFE030804500.1:0-21901 GCA_000404065.3 Pinus taeda
CAAAAACAATTTGAGTGGATCGATTCCACCGGGGGTTTTGCACAAGACTATGACCTTTTATTCATGCATAACTAAATATTGTGAGTTATTCATTAATATTTCCTTATGCTCGGAAGGAAGCTAAGGTGCACAACAATGTAGTATTTTTACTGTGGAGATATTGTAGTCATAAGAAAGAACAATAAGAATTGAAGCCATTTATATAAATATATAATCCCTTCCATGAGGAAAGCACATTAATATCCTAGATTTTCCACACCTTAAATTAAACACACAATGAAGTAAAACTCAATACACATGGATATTAATTCTTAACCAAAAGATCAAACAAGGATCTTTAGCAAAGTGGTCAGTATCATTAATTTTTCAACTATATTACCATCTATTTTTGGAAAAAATATGATGTAGATGAGCTAAAATTAGATTTTAATTTAGAAACCAACAAGCACCTCCTACTCAGTCTAACTTAAGTAAAATTTAATATAATAATGACGCCAATTCTATTTTGCAGTGCCATAATATTCTAGACAATAGTGAAATATTTGGACATTTGACCTCATCATTTCATGTACTAATATTCTAAGTAGGTAAATACCAACTTTGACATCTTTGAAGTGGAGACATTGATATTTCCTGCTATAATAACCCTCCAGTCAATCTCCATTCGTTGTTGGAAACAATTGGATTCCTATTTTAAAATTACATCAATTTACTAAAACTGAACACAAGACTTTACATTTATTTTTGTGTCATGAAATTTCTCATATTATATCCTTCCATAATTATTACACAAGCAAGAACTCCTTTGATCACCAATATGCAAAATCTAGTGACCTGAAATTGTGTATAAACTGAAAATGGATCCATATCAAAAACGAGTAGGCTTTTACTACCCCATCTCTAAAGAGAGGATAAACCTAGTTGCATAAATGGACATGCAAACATTGTGGTCTGACATTCTATATAATTCAATGATGGAAACATACCAAATCCCACTTAACTTTTCTTGTTGTATCCTATGTTGATTATAACCATGCATTTGAAAAGACAAGTAATGTGAAACAATACAACAATAGACAAGTCACCACAACTAGGAAAATCACTCACACCATATTCACATATTACAAGAGTCTTCAAAACTAAAAGCTTATAATTGTCCATGAATGACACAATTACCATATCACCATTAAAAAATGCTTCCTTCTTTAATTGTATGCTTATTTCCTTCCTTGTATTCTATAATGGTGGATGAAATTTAGTTTTAATAATAAATAGAATATGATCAAAATTCCTACCAAGTTCCAACTAAAAATGCCACTTTCATTAAGTCGTGGTTGAATTTCAACAAGAGAATTGTGGTCTACTCCATAAAGCAAATATCAGTCATTTAAGTAACTATGAAGTAGACATGTTGCAATAGAAGTGCAACACTCCAGGTACCATGTTTTTATTGAGAGAATCTATGATAAATCTGATTTACAAAGTGAGTCTGAAGTCAGTTGAAAACACTATCCTAAATCATAATGAACAAAAATTCAAATGCAAGTTTAATACTCAAATAGGGAAAATATTGTCTAGTAAGGCTTTTGCAGAAAAACAAAATCATGTGTCTTTTACAACACATGAAAAGAGAAATTGGACCCAAGACAATATGTCCTAGTTCTCAAGAAATGCAGGTCGATTTTAAAACAATGGTTTCCAGAATGAATGTAGGTCTATCATAAAACAATGTTTCCAAAATGCATGCGGTTCTAACATAAAATAGTGTTTCCAAAATGAATTTCATTCTAACATAAAACAATGTTTCCAGAATGAATTTTTTTTTAACATAAAACAATGTTTCCAGAATGAATGCGGTTCTAATATAAAATAGTGGTTTCCAGAATTTAATTTGGCCAAAATTCCAAACTCAGCCAATTTAGTGTGGGTAAATATCATCAAAACCCTCATTCATTTCTATGTGGAAGCCTTTTGAAATAACATGAAACTATTATGGCACAAGGGTTGAAGAAGCCTTGTCTACTTATGCCAAAATTTTCATGAAGATAAATATAAGAAAAAACATGCCAAAATATAATAATGCTTAACCTACAAGTAACACAGTGGCTGCAACAATTGGATTTAGAAAAACATGGCATTTCAGTGTCAACACTGTCATTTTTTTGGCTACCTTATAAAGGCTTGTCGTTGTCTAGCAGAAACTTGGAGCAGTAGTACCATGACCCAGGTTCAAACATAGGCTGACATGTTCTACAAATAGGAGCCTCTTTTCATAGTGGCTAGCAACATTATGGAAGCCAATAATGGTAACCTCTCCTCATTTGGAAATTATAGAGGGGAGACTGCATTGTAAGCACATAAAAAAATAGAACAAAGAATTGATAGGAAGCGTTCAAGTATTAAATAAAGAAAGATATGATCAAAGCTTGATTTGTTATCATCGACATTTTGGGAGTTGGAAGGTAACTTCAAGGATATGCCGGTTTGAAAATCTCTCTTTGGTATTCTATGAAATCCTCTATATACCTATCTTTCCTTCATTTACAAAGGTTCTTGTGAGTAAGGTTCCCCATTTTCTACTATTAAACTTAGTTGGATATTCTATGTTTTCTCTTGGTCCTATGTCTTCTGCATCATCTTAAGACAATTATCTTCTTTGATCATAGATTATATGCCCCTATGTCATAGTATTTCCTCTTAATAGTATTGATAACTTACCAAGGAAACAAAAAAACAGGCCACAACATTTGATGATCTAACAAGTTTATATTGCATACATGTTTTTCTAATAGCCATTCGGTTAGCAAAATGGTTGCCTGCAGAGAGTATCCCAATGAAAATCTCCACAGGGCATTTTGGAAAAGGTGGAGCTCTCCATTTTTCTGACATGTCTATAACTATTTGAGGTGAAAAACATGGATGTGAGACAAGCAAGGAAGTAGCAACAAGTGTATGCACATCAATATCACCATTTACAGAGAAGCCAGTGGCATCTTCAAGCACAAATCCTTGGTCCAACCATGTATATCAATCCTCAAATCAGGCAAAGATTTTCTAATAAGGGTTTAGCCCATGGAAATTTGTAGGCGCTAATATTTGTAGGTGGGCTAGTTTTCTAATATTTTTCAAAAAAAATGATTTTCCAAATTTCCATTTTCTCTAAAATTTATTCACCCACATTTTATATTATAAAATTATTTTAACTTAAAAATCGCTAAAATTATATAGAGAATGACATGAAATCATTAGAAATTTTAATATTTTTAGAAAAATATATCCAAACATTTTACACTTTGCATATTAGGGACTAGTAAGATTCGCCAAGGTTTCTAAACATTTTGAAAATTTTCATTCCTTAAAATTTTGCTTGGTTTAGCCAAAAGGTTTTTTCATGTGTCTTTTACAACACAAGAAAATAGAAATTTGAACCTAGACAATATGACGTGGTTCTCAGAAAATGTAGGTCTAGTATAAAACAATCGATTTCTTTAATAAATTGGTTGAAAGTATTGCACCAATTGTATTTAGTCATCAAGAGGTCAAGCAAGTACTGTTTCTTATGCTTCTGGGTGGAATACATAAACAAACTCACAAGGGAATAAATTTAATATGGGACATTAACGTGTGCATCGTTGGAGATCCAAGTTGTGCCAAGTCACAATTCTTGAAGTACGTTTTCTAGCTCTTGATATATAAGAGATATTCTTGTGTTTCTAAACTTTTCAGTGATTGACCAGGGAAATTTTCTTTTGAGAATCTCATAAATTTAAAAATTCAACATAAAAAATATAGTTCTATTAATGGTATCATGCATGTCCGAGTTCGTGTCACCATCTTGGTTATTTAAGAAAACATAAGTTTAATCAACTCCACTTAAAGTACATATTATGTTATTTTTTTAGCTATGCCTACCTATTACCATGTGAAGTTAACTTACAACCATAAGATCTGTGTGTCCTCATATGCATTTATGTTACCCAAAGCACACCAGAATCCTTTTTCAAAATTACTAGTTTCTTTTGTCGGAGTTTAATGCACAGATGCATTAAATGCTTTAAGACACTGTAAATAATAAGCATCTTTCATAATATTATTACAACACATCAGGTTTCTTAAAGAGGGATGTTTAATTGGAACTAAACATTCATCCAGGTTATGATGGGATATATATCCTTGACATTTGTTTTTGTATGTATGCATCAAGCATTGGATCTAGGGTTGTCTATACCTCTGGAAAATCTTTTTCTATTGCAGGCTTAACAACAACTGTTGTAAAGGATCTAGAGACTCGAGAATTATGCATTTAGGTAATTGAATTTATTTTATTCAATTAATGTTTTAAGACTTTTTTTGTGAATAATTCAAGTCAATGCAAATGTTCCTATCTATTTACTTGTTTATGGTCACCCTAAGGGCATAACACGTATGTTTCTGAGTAAAATCTTTTTGTATTATCTGAAATTTAAGGAGCACATACATCCATTGTTCCCTAGTCAACAAAATGGGGGCTTTCAAGTAAGAAAAATCGTTGATCTAGCACGGTAAAATGTAACAAGACCTATAATACCTGCATTAAATTGGAAATAAATTCCAAACGATACAAGAGATCTCATACACCAAGATATGTAAGCCCACACACTCCTTCATAACCACTATATGAAATTTGGTTTTGAGGACCTTCTCTATGAGATTTTACTCTGTCACCAGGTGAGAATAAGGTGGATGTGTCTGGTATGACAACAATCGTGCCTGTGAATATCACCCTGAAATAGAAAACACCATTAACTCAATAGTTGTAGAAAGAAGAGACTACCCAACAATTGATTAAGTTAAAAGGTATTATGTGGCACCCCCATATCACTTACACCATAGTCACATATTGCAAGAGTCTTCAAAACTACGAGCTCATAATTGTCCATGAACGACACAATGACCATATCGCCATAAAAAATTGCTTCCTTTTTTAATTGTATGTTTATTTCCTACCTTGCATTATGTAATGGTGGATGAAATTTAGTGTTAATAAAAAATACAATATGATCAAAATTCCTACTAGGTTCCAACTGAAAAAGCCACTTTCATTAAGTTGTGGCTAACTTGCAACAAGTGAATTGTGGTCTACTCCATAAAGAAAATCTCATGCATTTAGGTAACTATGAAGTAAACCTGTTGCAACAAAATTGAAGCACTCCAAGTACCAAGTTTTTATTGAGAGAATCTATGATAAATCCAATTTGCAAAGTGAGTCTAAAGTTAATTGAAAACACCATCCTAAATCATAAAGAACAAAAACTCAAATGCAGGTTTAATGGCATATGGCCATTGGCCAAGCACTGAAGCAGAGAATAAATGGATCAATACTCTAATGGGGCAAAGATTGTCTACTAAGACTTTTGGCAAAAAAAAAAAAAAAAAAAATCATGTGTCTCCTACAACACATGAAAAGAGAAATTGGACCCAAGACAATATTCCGTGGTTCTCAAGAAATGTAGGTCTATGATAAAACAATGGTTTCTAGAATGTATGTAGGTCTATCATAAAACAGTGTTTCTAAAACGCATGTGGTTCTAACATAAAATAGTTTTTCCAGAATGAATGCAGTTTTAACATAAAACAATGTTTCCAAAATGAATGTGTTTCTAACATAAAATAGTGTTTCTAGAATGAATGTGGTTCTAACATAAAACGATGGTTTCCAGAATTTAATTTGACCACAATTCCAATCTCAGCCAATTCAGTGTGAGTAAAGATCATCAAAATCCTCATTCATTTCTAGGTGGAAGCCTTTTGAAAGAACATGAAATTGTTATGGCACAAGGGTTGAAGAAGCCTTGTCTACCTATTGTTGAAATAACACTAAGAGAGGGGGGTGAATCAGTATTTACAAACATTAACTCTTTCATTTCCATAATCATATTTATATATGATACTTCAGTGAAGGGGACTCGCGTGTGCACGCAATTGTTCTTAAGGCAACCAACATATATCTAGTGAACTTATGATTCAGTTAATTCATCATATGTTGATCTTTAATCAGTGCATCAGTACATTATTAAATATTAAATAGTAACCATGTGTAGTAATAACAGAATAAACCATCACACATAAGTAACACACATGAACACCAAGATTTAAGGTGGAAACCCAATGTGGGTGAAAACCACTTGTTATTGTCGTCTCTGTCTTCTTTTAGTAATAAGAAAATCTATTTACAATCTTGTACTGGTGTAGACTCATATCAGTATGTCGGCTTCTACCTGCAGAAGGTTACAACCTTCTATCATTCTCCAGCTTCTACTAGAAGGGAGCTTCAACCCCCTAACTCTTGTACTAGCATATATGTTTACTAGTATGTATGCGCTAGCCTACTAAAGGCTCCAACCTTCACCTGTTTTCCAGCTACTACTGGAAGGGAACTCCAACCTCCTGGCTCTTATACTTGCCAATATGTTTACCAATACGTAGGCATCGACCTACAAAAGGCTACGACCTTCTCTCTTCCTCTGGGGACCACATTTCATAAATTTTCAAACTGGATACTCCTAGTACACAACAACACTATATGTAGGCCATGTTTCATCCAATTTTCATACTAGACCCATCAACAACATTGAAGGTTAGAATTAATCACCATAACCATCAAATACATCTGCATCAACCAATCACTGAAACCCAATCATCAATATCTGAATTAACCACAACTGAATCAATCAGTGAAAACCCATCATCACTGAAGAAAATCACAATCAATCAATCTGAACATTCAAACCACTGTCACTAGAACACAGTCACCAGAATACAAAGCAGAACCCAAAACTCTGCATCAACAACTAGAACCAACTGCAACTTCAAACATCATATCTCATAATGTATACGCTACTTTGATGTGTTGAACCAGCATGTATATGTGCTTTTATCAAATCCAACCAGTGTACAAATCTGCAAATATTAACTCATAACTTTGCATCTTTTCTAGACTTCATCAATCTCTGATATAACTAAAACAATCAATCGCTAACACCTCTGAACCTCTGACACAACTGAATCAACCATTCATTCAAACTTAATCAAATTCATCCAATCAACTGGAAAAGTCAGATCACTGTAACTAGTACACAGATATGAACTCAAAACACTGCATCAACAACCACAATAAACTGTAACCTCAAATTGCATGTGTCAGAATATATACACTCCTTTAATGAAGCAAACCTACGTGTATATGCTAATTCCTTTTTTCCAACCTGCGTATACCTCTAAAGATACTGAATCATAAAACCTTTGAACCACAAATTGTACCAATCAGTGACATTCTGAAGATCTATTGTCATATTACAATGTTCTAAATAGATAGCAACAAGGATCACCCTTCCTTCTCAATCAATCAATCAATCAGACACAATTTCCTTATACATTTAGTTCTTCTTTCAGATCTAATAAGACATCATTGACAAACAACAATAATATAGCAGTAAAAAAGCAGTATTGATCTAATAGATCAGTCATCCCTAAACATCAACCTTTTCTTTTGCATACACTACTTGGAATAGCCGAACCAGTGTGTATACGCACCTTCACCAAAGCAAACCAGTGTATAGATTAGAAAATACTTACTTATATCTTCGTTGTGATTCCAAACTTCAGACATACCCAGATCATCATATATAAAGGATAAAATGTGTGTTACCAGTCAGATCTAACCTATCCATTTTCAGATCACATAATGATAAGTCATTATGATCTTGATCCATCGTTAGATCTCATCCATCATCAACCACATAGGTGCATCCTTAGCTCAGATCAAGAAAAACATCAGAAACCCATAACCTACATATTTGATCTAACACTTCATCAGATATTCCATACTTGCACCCCTTGGCCTAATGATCTTCTCCTCCTTATATTGTTTTAGGCCTTTCTCAATACCTTAGACCAAAACCACTTAGGACCAATACCTTGGACCAAATACCTAGGGTCAATACCTCGAACCAAATACCTTGGATTAAATACCTCAGACCAAATACCTTGGATCAATACCTTGGACCAAAATTCCTTGGACTAAATACCTCGGACCAAAACCTTAGTTTTCTAACATGTACGCGCTTTTCCTCCTTTAAAAGTGCATGTATATGGATATGCTCCTTTTGTTCTATTAACATGTGTGTAAATGCTTCTTGGACAAGGTGAACTAGTGTATACTTCTTAAGCTACTTTCTTTCTTCAATCTATGGAGTCTGATCTGTAATATTTTGTTGTTAACCTGCTGCATTGTGAACTGTCATCTGAGTGAGTTTCCATCAAGGGAAACACTTGTATCATAATTCCATTATACATTACTTCTAAACTATTTCCTTTGAACTGCATGCATTTAGTCACATCTGTAAACACAACTGCCATGCATTCTGTCACATCTGATATCTCTTCTGGAGATTCATCTAGTTACCATATACAAGTGAGTTTTTCTACTGCAAGTGGGTTGCCATCAAGTACAACACATGCATCATAATGCTAACACCTATGCCAAAATTTTCATGAAGATACATATAAGCAATAACTCACCAAAATATAATAATTCTCAACCTACAAGAAACACAGTGGCTACAACCATTGGATTTAGAAAAGCACAGCACCAATGTCAACACTATCATTTTTTTTCTACCTTATAAAGGCTTTTCATTATCTGGCAGAAACTTGGAGCAGTGGTACCATGACACAAGTTCAAACATAGGCTGACATGTTCTACAAATAGGATCCTCTTGTCATAGTAGCTAGCAACATTCTATAAGCCAATAAATGCAACCTCTCCTCATTTGGAAATAATAGAGGAAAGACTGCATTGCAACCACATAAAAAAATAAAACAAAAAGTGATAGGAAGCATTCTAGTATTAAAAAAAGAAAGATATGCTAAAAGCTTCATTTTTTATCATCAACATCTTGGGAGTTGGAACGTTCCTTCAAGGAGATCCCCATTCAAAATTATCTCTTTGGTATTCTATGAAATCCTCTCTATACCTATCTTTCCTTCATTTACAAAGGTTCTTGTGAGTAAGGTTCCCTGTTTTCTACTATTAAACTTAGTTGGATATTTTGTGTTTTATCTTGGTCCTGTGTCTTATGCATCATCTTAAGACAAGTATGTTCTTTGATGATAAATGATATGCCCCTATGTCATAGTATTTCATCTTAATAATATTGATATGAAGTGAAGTTCAACAGAGACAATTAAATGACAATTAATTTCTTCATTCCATAACTCTATTAACTCTTTTCGAAAACAATGTAGTAGAAAGAAATGTACAGTAACTTACCAAGGCAACAAAAAAAAAGGCCACAACATTTGATGATCTAACAAGTTTAGACTACATCCATGGTTTTTTGATAGCCATCCAGTCTGCAAAATGGTTTCTTGCCGAGAGTATCCCGATGAAAAGATCCACAGGGCCTTCTAGCAAAGGTGGAGCTCTCCATTTTTTTTACATGTCTAGAAGTGTTGCCTTGTTGGGGGCCTGACCCAGTTTCAATGTTAATTAGCCAAACAGATCCCTACACTACTATCCCTTTTGGCATCAACCCGTAGAGTACGGACTGAAGTCTCACCCTAAGCAGTATGGGGGGATGATGGAGCGAAGTGTTGGCATTATGATACAAGTGTTGTCCTTGATGGAAACTCACACAGATGACAGGTCACAATGCAACATGTTAACAACAAAGGATTATAGATCAGACTCTAGAGATTGAAGAGAGAGAGGTATACGCTGGTTCACTTTGTCAAAGTAGCATATATACACAGGAACATAGATAAAAAAGAATGTATACATATACACACACTTTCATAGAAGGAAAAGCGCATATGGGATGGAAAATCAAGGTTTTTATCCAAGGTATTGGTCTAAGGTATTTGGTATGTGGTATTGACCCTAGGTATTTGGTCCAAGGTATTGGTCCTAAGCGGTTTTGGTCCTAAGCAGTTTTGGTCTAAGGTATTGACAAAGGGCCTAAAGCTATATAAAGAGGAGAAGATCATAAGACCATGTGTGCAAGCAATACTATTCCAAGGAATACCTCTATCTGATGTATATTTTATGTTGCAGGGTTATGTTTGGGACCAGATCTGAAATATTCATGTGCACCTTAAGTTCAATGTTGGATCAGGATCATGAGACCTAAAATGACTTATTCTTGAATGATCTGATATTGGTTGAGACTATATCTAATGTTTTGCGCCTGTTTTATTCGTTATCTATCATGATCAGGGTTTTCCTGAAGTTTGGAATTGCAGCAAAGTTCTAAGTTAATATTTGCAGATCTGTACACAGGTTCGTCTCAGCTAAAGAGTGTATACACGAAGTTTCTGTTCTTTCAAGTAGTGTATACAAAAGAAAAGCTTCTTTTTTAGATCTGACTAATCTACTTAATCAAATTTTGTCATTTTATTGTCGTTTGTCAATGAAGTCTTCTTAGATCTGAATGTAGAACTAAATGCATAAGGAGGCTGGCATTTGATTGATTGATTGTATAAGTGAGAAGAAGTGATCTATGTCCCTGCTTGTGTAAATCTCTCTAAGTTGACAATAGATATTCAATATCTTACTGGTTGGTACAGAATTAAATCAAAAAGTTTATGTTTGCAGTATTTTTAAAGGTATACGCAGGTTTGATTAACAGAAGTAGCGTATACATGCAGTTTGGGTTCAACCAAGTAGTGTATACAATCTAATGCATGATTTTTGAGGTTACAACGGGTTCTAAATGATGATACAGGGTTCAAGGTTCATCACAGTGTTCTGGTGTCAGTGATTTGATTGTTCAAATTAACTGAATGTTGGTTGATGCAGTATAAGTTTATAAAGTTTTGATGGGTCCAGTATGAAAATTGGATGAAACGTGGCCTTCAAATTTTGGTGTTGTGATCCAGGAGTATCCAATCTGAAAATTCATGAAATATGGTCCCTGGAAGAAGAAACAAGTTCATAGCCTTCTGTAGGTCGGTGCCTACGTACTAGTAAATATATCGACTAGTACAAGAGCTAGGGGGTTGTAGCTCCCTTCCAGTAGAAGCTAGAAAATGAGAGAAGGTTGTAGCCTTCTGCAGGTGGGTGCCTGCATACTGGTATGAGCCTGCACCAGTACAAGATCCTAAATAGATATCATTATTATTAAAAGAAGACAAAAATGACAGCAGTGGGTGGTTTTCACCCACATTGGGTTTCCACCTTAAATCTTGGTGTTCATGTGTGTTTCTTATGTGTGATGCTTTATTCTGCTTTTACTGCACTGTCTAATAAGTTACTGATGTGCTGGTTTAAAATCAACACATGATAAATTGTTTAAAATCACAAGTTCCTTGGATATATGCTGGTTTCTTTAATCATAGTGGCATGTACAAGCTAGTTCACTTCACTAAAGCAGTGTATATAAATCTGTTTGGGAAATAAAATTGTTGATCTCACAATACTGATTCACCCCCCTTTCAGTATTATTTCCAATAATTGGTATCAGAGCAAGTCCTTAAGAAGAAGCTTGGTCGCTTGAAGGGAGATCCATCAACATGAATAATCAAGAAAGCATGGGATCCATCGACCACTAATCTTCGATGGGAGCAACTTTGTTTATTGGAAAATAAGAACCACAACCTATCTACAATCACTTGGAATGGATGTCTGGGAAATTGTGGAAGGAGGATATACATTTCCAATAGCAATTCCTACAGATGCGTTAGGTAAAATGCAATATGAAACCAATGCCAAAGTTGTCAATACTTTATTGGGAAGTCTATCACCATAATAGCTTTTCAATGTCATGCATCTCAAATCAGCCAAAGAAATATGGGACAAAATCGTTCTAAGCTATGAAGGAGTCTCTTAGGTAAAACGTGCTAAGATTCAAACTCTCAGAATTTAGTATGAAACTCTTAAGATGCATAGTGATGAAAGTATAGCTAGTTACTTCTTACGTATAGATGAGGTAGTTAATTGTATGAAGAATCTGGGTCAATAAATAAAGGAAGTTACCTTAGTTGAGAAAGTTTTGAGATCCTTGTTTGCTAAATTTGAATCAAAAGTGTCTGCCATAGAAGAAAAATAGGATCTGCAGAATATCACTATGACACAACCTCACAGAATTTTAACTGCCTTTGAGATGAGAAAAGGAGGACCATCAGATATGAGAGAAGCCGCATTTAAAGCTTCAACAAAGGAAAGGAAGAACACAATGGATCAGGACACATTTCAAAAGAAGAAGATGAGGTAAACTTTGTCAAGAAGCTTCAAAGGGGTTCTAGAAGGTTTAGAGGTAAGCTACCCTTCAAATGTTTTTCTTGTGGTAGAGTCAGTCATTATGCTACCAGATGTCCTCATCAAGATAATATGAAAAAGGAAAGGACTATGCAAAAGGGAATAGAAAACAAGTTGTGAATAAAAGGAGTTACTATACTCATGAAGATAGTGATGGTTTATCAAATAGTGATGAAGATGAAACTCGACAAGATTACAGACTTCTCATGGCTTATGATAGCAATGATTTTTGGGATAGTTTAGAAGAGGATAGTGATGGTTTATCTAATAGTGATGATTATAGACTTCTCATGGCTTTATGACGATGATAATTTTGGGATGCTTTAGAAGAGGAAGACCCTTCATCAAGAAATCTCTAAATTCAAAATCTGTTTAGAAGAAAATAATATGATTGGTGCTCTGTCTGATGTTGATGATTACATTCTAATGATATGCTTTGTTCATTAATTTTTATCTGACTGACAAAGATGCCTTGATTAAATGACTTGTTAACAATGCACAAGTAGAACAAGTTTAGGTGGAGCATTAGCCTTCACTCGCATTATGCATTGTTGGCATTATGGTTGCTGATTCCAGCTATGGCTTTAGATATTTATACCATTTGTTGCTTAAGTCATGTAAAAGTCTAGAGTGTAATATGACTTCTCATACATTTGAATGAGTCCTATTAGACAAATGATGTACTTTGTATCCCCACTTTGCATGGGATGGATGATCTAATATTTATTGTATTTATGTCATGTATAAACAATTGGTATATCCCCACTTGGTTGAGTGGATGAGTCAAATTTGGTGTAACACCACTTGGTTGGGAGATTGATGTATGTATGAGTCATTGGTGATAGGAAGGTCATACTCACTTTGTCGAGTTATAGAGTCATGTTATTCTTTTGAAAAATATTTTCTTGCAGACTCCGCATATGCTCAAGGGGAGCATGCACCTCGCATGGATAGTTTAGTGCATCTCAACATGTACAAAGGGGGAGCTTAGTCAGAGAATTCAGCATGTACTTAGGGGGAGCATGGACAACATAATGTATATCAAAAGGGGAGAATATCTTGGTCCACCCTTTTCCCTTGATGTCAAAGGGGGAGAGTTTCTTGGTGTTGTTAGTGCCATCAAGTCCAAATGGGGAGATTGTTGGCATTATGATACAAGTGTTGTCCTTGATGATAACTCACACAGATGACAGGTCATAATGCAACAAGTTAACAACAAAGGATTATAGATCAGACTCCAGAGATTGAAGAAAGAGAGGCATACACTGGTTCACTTTGTCAAAGGAGTGTATACACGTAGGAACACAGATCAAAAAGAGCGTATACGTATACACGCACTTTCACAGAAGGAAAAGCACGTATGTGATGGAAAATCAAGGTTTTTCTCCAAGGTATTGGTTCGTGGTATTGACCCTAGGTATTTTGTCCAAGGTATTGGTCCTAAGTGGTTTTGGTCCAAGGTATTGGTCCTAAGTGGTTTTGGTCTAAGGTATTGACAAAGGGCCTAAAGCTATATAAAGAGGAGAAGATCATAAGACCATTTGTGCAAGCAATAAGATTCTAAGGAATACTTCTATATGAAGTATATTTTATGTTGCAAGGTTGTGTTTGGGACTAGATCTGAAATATTCATGTGCACCTTGAGTTCAATATTGGATTAGGATCATGAGACCTGAAATGACTTATTCTTGAATGATCTGATATTGGTTGAGACTAGATATGTTGTTTTGCACATGTTTTATTCATTATCTATCATGATTTGGGTTTACCTGAAGTGTGGAATTGCAACAAAGTTCTGAGTCAATATTTGCAGATCTATACGCAGGTTCACCTTAGCCAAAGAGCGTATACACATAGGTTTTGTTCTTTCAAGTAGCGTATACAAAAGAAAAGTTTTTTTTTTAGATCTGACTAATCTATCTAATCAAATTATGTTGTTTTAATGTTCTCTATCAATGAAGTCTTCTTAGATCTGAATGTAAAACTAAATACATAAGGAGGCTGGCATTTGATTGATTGATTGTATAAGTGAGAAGAAGTGATCTCTGTCCCTGCCTGTGTAAAGCTCTGTAAGTTGACAGTAGATATTCAATATATTGTTGGTTGGTACAGACTTGATTCAAAAAGTTTATGTTTGCAGTATTTTTGAAGGTATATGCAATTTTGATTAATAGAAGTAGCGTATACATGCAGTTTGGGTTCAGCCACGTAGTGTATACAATCTAATGCATGATTTTTGAGGTTACAGCTGGTTCTGAATGATGATGCAGGGTTCTGGGTTCAGCACAATGTTCTGGTGTCAGTGATCTGATTGTTCATATTAACTTAATGTTGGTTGCTGCAGTTTAAGTTTATAAAGTTTTGATGGGTCCAGTATGAAAATTGGATGAAACGTGGCCTCTAGATTTTGGTGTTGTGATCCAGGAGTATCTAGCCTGAAAATTCATGAAATGTGGTCCCTAGAATAAGAAAGAAGGTCGTAGCCTTCTGTAGGTCGGTGCCTACATACTAGTAAACATATCATCTAGTACAAGAGCTAGGGGGTTGCAGCTCCCTTCTAGTAGAAGCTGGAAAAGGAGAGAAGGTTGTAGCCTTCTGTAGGTGGGTGCCTGCATACTAGTATGAGTCTGCACCAGTACAAGATTGTAAACAAATTTTCTTATTATTAAAAGAAGACAGAGATGACAGCACTAGGTGGTTTTCACCCACATTGGGTTTCCACCTTAAATCTTGGTGTTCATGTGCGTTTCTTATGTGTGATGCTTTATTTTGCTTTTACTACACCGACTAATAAGTTACTGATGTATTGGTTTAAGATCAACACATGATAAATTGTCTAAAATCACAAGTTCCCTGGATATACGCTGGTTTCTTTAATCATAGTTGTGTGTTCACTTCACTGAAGTAGCATATATAAATCTGTTTGGGAAATAAAATTATTTATCTCATAATACTGATTCACCCCCCTCTCAGTATTATTTCCAACACCAAGTTTCCACACCCTAAGATGGTTGTGATGTCATTTTAATTCCCTATATCCCTGTCTTTATGTAGGTTGCTTCGCTCTAGGGCTTGCAAGACAAACCCTATGTTCTGTTCTCAATACCTCTACGAAAGGATACGATTGTCCTTCGCACAGCCTGAGCATGCTACTTAGGTACTTTCACACTGCTATGGCAGTGTGTCGTACAAATTCCCCAATTAATCTAAGTGCCTTGCTTATCTTATCAAAAAATTATAGTTATCACCACATAAACAGAGATTCGTATATGTGTTCAGTTATTCAATGTAATTGCATTCATTCGCACACCATATAGGCATAATAAAGAAATTTCATACATAACATATCAAGATGCATCAATAGAACAAAGACACAGAAATTGCAAAATATCTCTCTTTATTAACATCTTCCAAGTGGTTACAAACTTTGTCCACCCTACACACACAGCTGCAGGGGTCCGCACACTCAACTGCGGACTTCTACCCTAGGCCTCTGCGCACTTAGCTGCAGAGCCTTTACCTGTGCTACAACCCAAGACTTAGACTTCTTTTTCTAAAGCTATGACTCTCTTACATGTTGTGTCTCAAACTACTTAGAGCTTATCTCTTTTTATATAATCCCATGGTCCACGGACCATGGGTAGATCTCTTACAGCGAACTTTACTTTACAAAAATAAGGGTGGAGTACCCTTTATGACACATAATACCTTCGTGCTCCACAACCACAAAATGCGGAGTATTTACAATAATATTACAAAAATTGACTTAAACATGGGCTTTTAGCCCCAAAATTACCCTTGGGGGATCCCACTCCCAATAGGATCTCAACACAAACATCATGACTTGCCCTCGAGTCACTTGGTAGGTGCAAAGATATTTGTGCGAAGCCCGTCTAGCTTGACCTTGATGACCAAAAATTCGGTTGTGCACTGAGCTGTTGCTTGCTTCGCGTCTTTGACTATTTTCTTGGTTATTGCACCTGTGCTATCAGCCTGAAGTTGTTGTTGCATCACTTGCAAAGTCACAAGCTTTCCTTCAATGTTTCCTGTGACTGCGTAAGCTTCCTCTAGCCAGGGCTTGAGGCATGCCTTCAGCACTGCTTCCTTGTGCAGTTTCGTGTCCACCTTTTCCTTCAGTTGCTTAGCTTCTTACAGCTTAGCTAACCTCTGTGTCAACATGATTGTTCGTGCTATTCCCTTAATTTCATCATAGCATTGTTGGAGTTTGCACGCTTCAGTTTCTAGCCTCTGGATGTTTGGGTCCTCCTGCAAGCTGGCCAGGACCTCAAATGATTTTTTGAACAATTGTGTGTAGTTTGCTACTGCACTCTCCAATGCCACAAATGCTTCTGTGACAGCGGCCACCAACTATTCCTTTACCTCTGGTGGTGTTGAAGGCTGAGCCCTCAACTGGAGCTCTGTAATCTGCAGGTTCAGTTCCAACTAAACCCACGCCATCATTGTTCGACTATCATGCACCCCTGTGATCAATTTACAGATGCAGACCTTGACTAGCTCCTCCTTCGGAATGGCCAATTCTAGGACCATTTTGTAGGCCTCCTCTACGACCTATTTGGTCTTCTTGCTCTAGCTGGTCGCCTCAACCTCAGTGACGATGGAAGCATTCCTCTATAAGGCCATATGTTCATTGCTTATTTTATGTTCACTGATCACTTGGAGGGCATGATGCTCACGGGCCCTCAATTTTGCAATGAATCCATCCTACAAGAGGTGGAGTGCTTCGTGCGGGAGCACTACCAAGTTCAATCCCACTCCCTTCAAGGCACTAATAGTGGGCCTGTCAGCCTCATTTTCTATTGTTAGTGCTCCATCTAGCAGCACTAGAGCACTGGAAGCCTTCGTGTGCAGCATATTGGTAGCCTCGGATGTGCTAAAAGCCAAGCTGTTAGACACCATACCAACTTGTGATGCACGGGTCTGCAACTCCTGCAGTCTTGTCTAGATGGCCCCTAGGATGATCTGCTATTGCTTTTCGAATCATTGCAGGGCCTCCCCGGTGACATCTTGAACTCTATCACCGATGTCATATAAGTCACCCTCTATTAGTGTCATAGGGTCCAGCAAGGTCTTGGTTGCCTTAGATTTCTTTATCAACCCTCCATTCTCCAGCTCTCTCAGGCACTTAATGTGGCTAAAAGTCTCTTGAGGGTCCACGTCGTGTTGTTCTATGTACTCCTCTTTAGTTTCAAGTGAAGGCGACTGTGCGCCTTTGTCATAGCCCCACTCTTCGCCACCTATTTTCTTTCCTGCCTCCTTTCCTGCCTATTCTGCTTGGGCCTTCTCAACGGCCTCCTTCTTCCTCTTTTTGACCAGCTGCGCCATCTTCATCTTTGCCTCTTTATTCTTATTTTGTGCGGCAGACTTGCTTCCACCCACTGCCAAGTCCGTCGAGGTGTGCCACTCCACCAGTCATTTATCCAATACCACATTAATGGCATCATCTGTGGCTAGGTATGGCAAATTGTACCACTCCTGCACAGGGTCCTTCCATGCTGTGATCGAAATCTGATGGAAATTAGCCTTAAAATCAGCATAGTTCTGCAGGTTAGCATATACCGTGGGTGACTATCGCAACTTGTGATTGATAGCCATCCTGATATTCATTTCCATCAAGATCCAAAATATCTTGCTATCTCGAATGTGCTCTGCATCCTTGGTCGCCCACAACAAAGCGTACTTCGCTGCTTCAGGACGGTTTGGCACAACTGAGAGGAATCAACTCTCCTCTAGTAGCTCCCACGCTACGATCACAATCGACAGTAGGAGCCACATGTAGTGGAATGTCTTGCTTTTCTCTTACGCTTCATGGCAATTCGCTAGGGACTCTGCAAAGGTAGTCTGACCAGTTAAATTGGACTCCTTCCATGCACTATTGTGCGAGTGCGACAACAGGGGTCAATACCTCATCAGTGCGACACTTTCACATCACCTTCCCTACAAGAATCTATGTTGCCATCTTTATAGCGGGGTCACAGATGCTGTATATAGCATACCCACATGAATTCTTCATCAACTTGAACTTTTCTTTCATTGATTCTGTAAGGGCGAGCTCGCCACCCTTACTTCCAAAGATCATAGCTAGATTTTCACCTATATACGGTAGGTGAATTATGCGGTGAATCAACATATCAGTGATGGGTATCGGCTCCTCCAGCCACAGACACCCATCATGCACCAAGAACAACAGCTACTTGATGACTAAAACTATCACGCGGTGCAATTATAGTGCGGCACCCATAGCATATTCAGTAATCCTGCCTTCTCTACTCCTGTGAGCCACTTCCGCGGCTCTAGTGCAATCATCCCTGTATTTTTGTCTATGATGTTGTGCATCAAAGTTTTGGTCGTCAGGTGCGGGAACTTCTCATGGTCCGTGAAGTTGCAGTCTTCGAGCTTCAAAATCGGCACCCATGCCAAACACGAACCGTCGAAAGTGATTTCTTCTGGTATGAAAGGAGTTTGCAAGGGAGTCTTATTTTCATCAATGTCCTTTGTGACCTTGGACTTAGGCTTGCGCAGAGGGACATACTTCGACAACCTTGTAATAGGGTCCACATCCTGGTGTTCAACCTCCTCTATTTCCACTCCCACCTCTTTGTCGTCCATGGGGATGTCTTCGATATCCTCCTCCTCTATTTCTAGGTTTATAGCTTTTCCTTTCTCCTAGGCAGTGGGATTTGATGGGTTTTGTCTTGGTTACGCACGCACCAGTATGGCTGGTTGCTTTCCCTTCTTGTCTTTCATAGTCTCCTTGGTTTGGGTTGGCTTCGGTCTCGACATTCTTAGAGATTTAGGGACCTCCACCAATACTTCGGCCACTCCTGGGGTAGCTACTGTGGCCCCCATATCAATCTCTTGCAGAATCTCCTCGATGGCTATTCCTTTGGTATCCATAGCTCTTGCGCTTGTCGACGTGATGCTATTCACTAGTGCTTGTGTCTCCTTTGACAATTGTTCAAACACTGGAGTCGCTACTATATCTTGAAATAATTCACAATTCATGTGCACCTAAGAGCGCAATAATTCAATTCTCAAAATGCCAAGTGTTTTTCGTTGGAAAGTCACTTGTAATTTATAGGGAAATTTGAATTCAAATTTGACAGTTTCCCTTGAAATCGGTTCAATAATGCCAGATTGGTGGCAGATTTTCAAGTATCCAAGTTGTCTTAAATGTCGGTCGTCCGCTCCATTTGGCCTCACTTATGTCATCTTTTCTTGAACGGTGACTTTAATGGTCACTTTCGAGCCAACCTGTGTGATTTATCCTTGGGTAGCACAACTCTCTCTGCGCTTCCACGAACCCAGTGACACGTCCTCACTCTGCACCATCTTCCAATCGCGCAGCTCTCCAACCCGGGTAGTGTAGTTTATAGTCCCACGCCTCCTTTCAGCTGCCTGGAGAGCTAAGACTGTGCTACTTTCATTTAGTCACATGGCCAGACCACTGGTGTATGGCCTCAAGTGAATGCCATTCACCTTTCCTAGGAAGGGTTCTCAATTTAACTTGACCAGTTATATCGCTCCTCCATCGGTAATATCCTTAATAACATAAGGCCCTAACCAGTGCATCCTGAATTTCCCTGGAAATTTATCAAACTTACTATCATATAACAAAACCAAGTCATTTACCTTAAATGTGCATAGCTTGATATGTTGATCATGCCATGCATTCTCATGCTGCTTTTCGACCTGCTGGTGAAATCTAGCCAAAAATCTTCCTTCTTCGAGCTCATCCAGCTGTGTGAACCTCTCTTCCAGGGATCTGCGATCTATCATACCTGTTAGCACTGCTATGCGCAGACTACACACGATGTATTCCATAGGCATTACTACTTCCACACCATACATAAGCCTAAAAGAGGTTTGTCCAGTCAACTTCTTGCATGTTGTTTCATAAGTCCACAGTATTGTAGGTATGCGTAGGTCCCAATCACTTTGCTGAGCATTGTGGGTGATAACGTGTGCTCTTCTGGTGATATACCTGAAATTCCTCCGTTAGTGCGCTGATCGTCTCATTCAGGAAGTGTGTACCAAGATCACTTATCAAGATCCTTGGACATCCAAATCACGTCAATACATGCTCAAATAAGAACTTTGTGGCCATCATGCCCATGCAATCCTTCACCGACTGCTCTTCTACCCAACGAGTCAAATATTCCATCGCAGTAATAATGTACCTTGCTCCAGTCTTCCCTTGTGGATGAATGGGTCCTACAAAATCTATTGCCCACTTCTCGAAGGATTGCAATGTCATTTGTGGATTCAAAGGAATTTCATCATGTTATCACTCCAAAATTTCTCTAAAGTTGTTATGAAAGAAATGATAGAAGTAACCACAAACCTACTTTAGGATCTAACCTTCCTAATGCTTAGAGAGGGCTCTCTCTTTATGATTTAACTTTGTTTAGTTAATTGTTTTTAGGCTAGTTATGACTGTACTTGGGTTTTGATTTTGATTTGGTGGTGGGATCACTGTCTTAGATGGATAGAGGGATGCATTTTACCATTGGGCTATGGGGTCAAGTGACAAAGAAAACAGGACTGGATCAAGTTCTAAAAATAGTGTTTACAGGGCAAGGTAGCTTAGTAAATTTAGATCTTAAGGTTGGATGGTGAAGAGGTTTTCAATCGGATCCAAGGAGCAACTAAGGGTTCCTTAAACCAAGATAATGAAGGAAATGGTAGGGGTCAATCGAAACTATGGAGCAATGAAGGATTACCTAGTTTGGATATCAGAAGAAAACATTCAAATGATTAAATGTTCAAGACAGAGTGTACTTAAACAAATTCTATAATAAAATTCTAGTTAATTCATTCAATTTAGCTAACATGCAAGTTTGTGAAACACTTAAGAAAATAACAATTTCACAAAGAAAATACTTCACTAAACTAGCTCAACACATGAATATTGTAATGCGATCTCTTTATTACTCAGTCCAATCTGCTGACTTGAAAAAATGGTACAGTGAACCCTCAGGTTACAAATCAATACAACTATAGAAATGTCTAGCAATCCACCCTCTATACTTCGAATTATGAATTATTTATAGAAAAATACTTTACAAAATATCCCAAACTGTCTTGGGAATTATTCTAGGAAAAAGAAATATCTTCATGCAAGAAGATAGAGACATATGTTCAACTAATGTAAGTTGTCCCTATTTATTTGGCTCTGTTGTCTAATTCTTTTATCTTTTGTCGTTCATTCTCCTTTATTGTCGGTCTTCCACGTTGATTTTTCTTTTACTTTTCCATTTCAACTGATACTCTTTCATTTGAGCTAGCCTTCTGCTTTTCTTTTACTGCTCTGTTTCTACTTTTACTATACATTTTTACAGTAAGTCATTTAACTTTTCCCATGTGTCTGCATCTGGTAATTTGATATTTACCTTTTTCTATATATTTCATCTACTTCTATGTACCTAGCAAAGGTGGGCCTCTTCACAAAACAGTGTTTTACCTCATGCTAGAGGCAGAACCAGTTCTCAAATGTCTGGTACCAAAACTTTCCTGTAGGCATCCCTTTCATGGATAAATTATTGGCTTGATCTCTTGCCACTTCTCTGATATTCCTATTGTAGTCCT
>APFE030804502.1:24821-50136 GCA_000404065.3 Pinus taeda
GAATCACCCAACCAACACTGAAAGCAATAGTTACCAGGTTTTATGATTTCGGAATATGTCTCTAGCCTAGACCTCTAGATGTTGTGCGTTAAGTTCCAAAGCGTTGTTAGATTCATTGAATTTATTTTAAGTTGATCTTGCTTAACAGTTTTCCTTTTAGGTTCACCACGTGATGTATATATAATTACTAAAATGCAGTCTAAGATGATAAACAAATGTTTGATCTTCTTTCAACAATGAAAACCCTAACTACTTAAGGGAAGAAAATCAAGAACATTTTCTTCACAGAGCACAGAGCACACGCTAAGTGCACAGTCCTAAATCAAGCCAAGCAATCAAAATTAAAATGCACATGCATGTATTTGTTTTCATCTCTCTTAATGTGCGAATGACGTTAAGAAAGCTATGTGCAAAACTGAATTACTTTTAAAGCGACAGTACTCAACAAAATTCTTTTTCAAAACGAAGTGAAAGTAAGAGAGACACTTTGCAATTTTGAAATGGAAATTTCTGTTCGACACTTTAAAACTAATAATTCAAATCCTATGCAATAGTAACTATATAATCAACTATCCAGAACAATGGGATTGCTTTCTAAAATTGAAAACAATAGTGGCGACACTTTCAGATCTAGAGACGACAGTTTGACTATGCTACCTTTTGCAAAAGAGAACTAAAAACGACACACAATACATAAAAACATTTATAGTTCTTTGCACTAAGGAGTCGGAATAATGCAAGAGAAGGGGGTTTTCATAGAAGTACACTTACTACAGACAGCAACAAATCTTGAATAAGACTAAAAATAGTGAGAAATATCCACAGTCAGAGGGTAAACTTAACCCTCCCTGACCATTATACTTGTTACACAGTGAACTCAGTATGCAGCGCACCTACTGCACTCAGGAAGTGCGATGCATATAGACTGCCTTGAAGGCACGGTGCGATGGTAGCAGTGCGAGACTTTACTCACAGTTTGCAATCTAGTTCAGGTGTTTAGGCTGAATAAGTAAAGATCAGTGTATGCAAAACACAGGGGTGATCTAAGAGGTTACTAGAGCCACCACTTAGGGAAATCAGATTGCTTGTAGATCTATTGTTTAATTGATAAACAAAACACGGAGATAGACTGAAGCAGCATTGATCTACTTTGCATTTGTATGACAAATGAAGTTTGAAGGCTAGCTGGCTTGACTTGAGGGTTCGTCTGTATGTTTATAAAAGAAACAAGGATAGATAAGCTAACAAGTAATCTAGTCACTCCCCAGCAGAGTCTCCATTTTGTTATCCGGGAATAGTGTCCACTCGAATGCTGCTATTCCCAATAAGATGGGTGGCTATCTTAGAAACAAACAATCAAAGTCTACTATTGTTTCCTTTTATGAAAATAGATGAGAGGAGGACCAAGAAGACAAACCTGAGTCTTGCTCTTGATTTCCTCTCCTTCTTGATAGAGCTTCACTGCTTCTTCTTGTTTGCCCAGCTTCAAAAGAACCTGTTGAATCACAACATCATACTACTATGCAAGAAACAAGAATCTAAATTCATAAACAATACAGGATCAGATGTGTATTAACCATATACATGCATATATAAACAAGTACATAAGAATATGGAAGGGAACAAGAATAGCTTTATTCAGATGAAAAGTAGCAAGAGGATTACAACCATGCACTCTGACCCTGCATCATCCTCCAGCTAGGAAGCCCTTCCTCACCTCAAGCAAAGCTAGATCACCCAACACTATGAATGTACACCAGAATACCAACAACACTTCTCTATAAGATACAAAATTCCAGCCTTTGGATCTCTGTGATGAGGGATCCATATATAGATGATTACAGAGAGGCGAGTCATCTTTTGGGATCTTAATTAGTGTCTTCTCTCTGATAGTTCTTGCTTCCTATTGGAGAATGATGATCTCCTACTCATCCCTGGTCGAAAATGGAGTGCCAAGTGTCAGAGGGAAAGCTTCTAGAAGATTCCATGATCTTCACACTTTTGTCTCTGCCATTTGTCCATTCTCGACCATCGCACCCTACAGAGGAGAAAATCAGTATGCATCGCACCTTGTACATTAGGAAGGTGATATGCATCGCACCCCCTGCATTGAGCTTTCAGTATGGTCCAGTTTTGACCATTTATGAGCAGTTTTCAGTGAAGAACTTTTGGGAGATGATGTAATAAGTTGACCTTGTTCCTTTAGGCAGTGAAGCAACACTTTTAGGGACTTAGGATCCCTCAATTTATGGGCATTTATGATTGGGGTTGAAGTGCCCAAAAAAGTCTATAATAGTCAGTATGTTTCTTCAAGCATTCACTCTCAAAAGGGTCTCCCAAGTAGATGATAACTCTCTCTCTCACTCAAAATTACTAGTACAAGGATAAGGAACCCCACAACCAATTGTTAGACTATTAGCAATTCACACTGCAAACTATCAAACTCACACCAAAGCTAGCTAATTTTCTCAATATAAAAAACTAGATGATTAGCAATGGGGAGTGCTTTTATAAGAGGAGGAGCCTCCATAAATGAGGGAGAGGGAGTTTATCCTCAAGGGAGGTTTCTCAAAAGGTAGAACTACCATCCCAGAGGAGGAAAGATGAACTTCCTTGACCCAACAACCAGTTCCATAACCACCCAAAAGCATTTTGTTTGAACTAATTCACCATATCTAGATTGTCGCGAGTCATACACTAGGATTCGGCGACAACGTTGCAAGGAAACAGTGCATTCAGAGCTATCGTCACAAGAAAGATCTTGAGGACTTGCATCGAGCCCTAAAATAATACTATCGTAGAGAATAGATGTACCTGTTCGACGAGGTCGCGACATTCTAGTTCATTATAGAAAATCGTCGCAGGCAGAATTAGGTTTACTTGCAACGATCTCGAAACATGGGTAAAAAGGGTCAATCATGAGGATTAAAGAGCATTTGTTAATCTTCTTCAATGGTTGGGAAGATGTAGACACATTTGTTTGATGTATGACATAGAGAAGATGTCGGTCAGAGACAAACTTTATCCAAGATCAGGGGATATGAGGCCAATGGAAAATTACTATGTAACAAAAGTCCCATAAAGCATGAAGGTGGAGAGAGTGGGAGGGGTGAAATTCTTTACAAAATTATAACCGAACTGGAACACCATCGCTGAGTGCTTGCAGGCGCAAGTACAACTAATATCTCCAATAGTGAAAGAAAAGCATGTAGTCTAGGCATGGGTGCAACCATCCAGAAGACAGATAGAATTAGTTTGTGGTATGAACACAATCATCTAGTCGATAAGACCATATAAAAATAGAGGTATGGTTGGAGCCATCTAGAAAGACTCAAGTATGGTCGCATCCATCCAATCAAAGATTCATGTGTGCAATCACGAACTAATCCACGCAACCCGAACTTATGTAATCTTAGTCTAGGGTCTTGAATCCCAACCGATCATAGTACAATTTCTAATATGCGAATAGATGTGCTAAAAACAAGCATACTAGAAAATCGTCTGATTATTGGCCAATGATGTAAACCATTAACAAGCGCGAGAGAAACCACCATTAATGTTAATGGTTCTTAAGGTACTGCCAGTACAATCCACAAAGTGTGAAGAATGATCTGGAGTTGAACACTTGTGGAATCTCCCGATCGAAGACCAATAATAGCCTGTCATCGAGTGCGAAGAATTTGCCATTGAGGCATGCAAGCTCCAAGATACCTGAAAGGAATCTCTAGATCAACTTCCTGGATAATCAGTTGATGTCAACAGGAAGCGACACATCACAGGAGGGACATAATGTTTACCACATTAATGACACGAGACAAGGAACAAGATGAAAATTGATGAAACAGAGAATCATAGGAGGAGGTAAAGGTGCAAACTCCAGAAGGGTTAAAATCTTGAACATATTGGCGACACGACTCTAGAATGTGAAAGCATTTTGGTACCAAGGGATCGAAGGTCTGATGGAGACAACAAGAACGAAATGGAATGAAGCAAAATGATAAACCCAATCCTCAAAAATCCAATGCCGATGTGAGGATATCCCAAATCCGGGAAGAAGAAAAAGTATCGATGTTCAAGAGTGACTAGCTTCCATAGGTAACCAATGGAATATTTCCAAATTCCCCCCACCATAGCTAGCGAGTACCCCAATTATTTTTGAAAAGAAAGCTTGAAGGTGATAGCATATGCTTGCGATATAAGTTCGTCCTTCGAACAAATCCAACCTCCTGAAATTTTAATGAGCCCTAGCAAGGAGAATCTCGGGTCTCATCATGGTGACGAGTCCAATGTTGTTAGGGTTCAATGAGTCTGACATAGGTAAAATTCAGAGTCTTTTTCATGTTTAGAGAGTTTCAAAAAGACATGCAAAAGAAAACTCCAAGGAGGCCCTTTTCATAAGTTTATGTCTCTCAAGCTCGAAAAGGTAGAAAATAATACTCGAGAGAATCGCTTGATCATTTCGGTCAAGGAGTACTTTTCATAAATAGTGTTTCTAGTCTGAAAAAGTAGAAAACTTTCTAGAGACATGATGTTTCATAACCAAGAACAAGCTTGAAATTACAAGGGCTCGACCATATTTTTGTTTTTAAACGGTCAGAAAAGTGGTGAAAGAAGACCTCCATTTTTATTCTCTTTGACGACTCAAAAAGGGAAAAATACTCAGCAATCTTTTCATCTTTTATGAGTCAAAAAAGATCTTAAAGAAGAATAGTGAGAAATTTTCGTGGTATTCACCAAGAATGTATCGATCAGTACCCGCATCCGACACACCTATTCCTGCACAGAGAAACCCAAGCATAAGACCCATTCTACAAGGATACAAAATTAATGTTAGAAAACCTAAGTCAAAAACCCTAAAACCATAACCAAAACCTTAAAAACTATAGTAAAAACCAAAAAAATATAGTTAAAGCCCTAAATTTCAATAAAAAAGTTATATAAGGCATATGGTAAAAACATAAATCACTTTGTTTTAGTTTTTAACCATGTTAAAACTCTAAACAATGCATCCCTTTGCAAATTAGGTGTCGATTTCTCGAGCTGTGGTGATTCATTGCGGTCTAGAATCTCTCCAAGTAAGTATCTTTCCTTTGCCTTCGTGTTTTGAGTGCTTTTATCTATAATTTCATGCATTTTGGCTGAGTTTGGGATGGATTTTTGTTTCAACAGTTCACCTCAGTCGTCACAAATGTTCCTCTTGAGGTTACAACCACTGTGAATTTTGAATGAGCCAAAATTGGCATTGTCGCAAGAGAGTGATGTACTCCTACAATTATCCGAGAATTTGTAAACTACTAAAACCAGACCGTCGCAGTTACTTTAGAAACAGTTGTGATGAGCGTGAAAAACACAAAAAAATTAATTTTTACAACATTTGGCATAATCAGAGAATGTTTGTATGTGCAGGGTACAAAATGGCATTTTCATGGCAAGAACGCACACATGATGCCGATGACGAGAGAGGGGAAACTGATCCTCAATGCTTGTAGGTTCTCCAAAACTACGGATTACTCAAATTCTTCCTAATGCCACTATTAAGAGTGCAATTAGACCTCCTAGAATTATTAATTCTCTCATGGAACCCAACAAAGGGTAAATTCATCATCCAAGGTTAGGAGGTTGAGTTTGACTCCACAAACATATATCTTCTTACTAGTTTATCATGATGAGGAGACAAACCCCACATGGATGGTGTGCAGATCATTCGAGATTCCTTAGACATTTTTATTTCACAAGCATGATGAGGGGCACGAAAATCACCCATTAGTGGGAAATTACAGATTCCAAAAATAAATGATCTACCACTGCGTATATTGTTGTTCACGATCATGAGAGTAGCAAGTTTGTAGGCTCAACATGAGGCAACTAAAACACAACTATGGTTGGCCTTAGATTGCCTTAGTCCTACCATGTTCGATTGGGTAGAGGTAGTGTCTCTGAATATGAAGAGGCTCCTAACTAAATGCCAGTGAGACAAGACAAGGAAGTTCGGGTACTAGTCGATTCTGGTACCGCTCATGCTAGAGCGGGTACCCATACTTTAGTTACAAGACATGCGAGTCCCATGGTCAGGACCATGGCAGACCCAAATCACTAGGTGGGCCCTTGTGGTGCCACGAGGAGGTGGCAACCAACCATTATCATGGGGTCCTAACTTCATGGAGTGGATGCATTTTCAGCATGTAGTGGTTGAGGACTGGCCCTATGTAGGTATGGATTTCATGGAAGATCCGAATATGCTGCTTCTACTCAGAGAGCAGTGGGATGAGAGAGGTAACACACTTGGGTTGACCACCACACTTTTATATTTTAGTTTTTTATTGTTTTTTGGATTTTAAATGTATATGCCCTAATAATTATGTTTAATTTTGCAAACGTCGGACCTGAGAGACTAGCGGGTCTCGCTCCTATAGCTTGGAGGGAGAACAGAGAGCTTGCCCTACCACCTCCAAATGGTGACGTGGAGGAGGAGATAGCCCAGAACTTGGAGGGCTTGACCGAGTGATCCCTGACTACAGAGGGTTCGAGGAGATCCCACGATAGTACCAACAACACACCGCAGGTGTGTCGAATAGGATTCATAGACTGCTCAGATGAGTAGTTCGGGCAGTGGTCTACTATAGAGAGCAACACGCACCACAGTAGTCACCTAGGTTTCCTTTTCTGATTTTTTGAGAGACATGTGTCTTGGATTGTAACCTGAACATATACATTATTTTTTGAGTACCTCGGTGTGCCACACAATATACAACTATCTATGTTTTATGGTCTCTGCTTATTATGTCTTGAATGTTTGTCTATGATTTATAATTGTACAAATGTCCATTTAATACATAATTTACTAATGTATCAGCTAATATTCATAACATCTGCATAAACTAAGAAAGACACAATAAGAAAGGAATCACTTAATGCACCAAACCAAAGGAGGTTCATCGGCACATGGGTTCATTTTTACACAAGCTTGAACCATGCAGAACTATGCTTAAATAAGATTAACAGGCCCCTGACATAGTAATCCAATCGAGGTACATGCCCCCCAAGCTTCATTGCATTCAACGAAGTAGATATAATGAAGGTTTAATGATGAGATCTAAGTAAGACTCGATTGTGATTTGACAAGATCTCAATCAAAGACTTGATTGAAAAAAGGGAAATGTTTCATTTTTTAAATGAGGTTGACAGAGTGAAAGAACTATCCTCTAGACTCCTTGATTCATCTTTTAAGATCAAGAACTATTCTCATTACGCCTGGTTTCATTTATAAATGAAGTGGAGACAGGAACAAACTATTCGCGGGCCCTCATTTCATTTTTTAACGAGGTTGAGACAAGAAATGAATCATCCTTAGGATACCTTGTTTCATTTTTAGACGAGGTCGACACAAGAAAAGAACTATCCTTGGAACTCCTTGTTTCATTTTTAACGAGTTTGACAGAAGATCAAAACTATCCTCGGGACTCCTTATTTCATTTTTTAACGAGGTTTACACAAGATTAGAACTATCCTCGAAACTCCTTGTTTCATTTTTTAATGAGGTTGACACAAGAGCATAACTATCCTCTAGACTCCCAAGTAGATGATAACTGTCTCTCTCACTCAAAAGCACTAGTACAAGGCTAAGGAAATATGCAACCAATTGCTAGACTATCAGCAATTCACACTACAAATTATTGAACTCACACCAAAAACTAGCTGATCATAGCAATGGGGAGTGATTTTATAAGAGGAAGAACCTCCATAAATGATGGAGAGGGAGCTTATCCTCAAGGGAGGTTTCTCAAAAGGCAGAACCACCATCCTAGAGGAGGAAAGGCGAACTTTTTTGACCCAACAACCAATTCTAGAACCACCTAGAAGCATTATGTTTGAACTAATTCGCCATATCTAGATCATCGCGAGTCATACACTAGGAATTGGTGACGACATCACAAGGAAACAGTGTATTCAAATCTATCGTCGCAAGAAAGATCTTGAGGACTTGCATTAAGCCCTAAAATCCGATCATCATAGAGAAGAGATGTACCCTTGCGACGATGTCGCTATGTTCTAGTCCATTACAGAAAATCATTGCAAGCAAAATGAGGTTTACTTGTGACAATCTCAAAACATGGGTAAAAAGGATCAATATTCAAGATTACAGAGCATTTTTTAATCTTCTTGAATGATTGGGAAGATGTAGACACATTTTTTTGAAGTATGACACAGAGAAGATGTCACTCAGAGACTGACTTTATCCGAGATCAGGGGATATGAGGCTAGTGACAAATTACTATGTAACAACCTCAAAAGGAACTGGTAAATCACCCCTATTAAAATTTGATGTTAAATTTGAACAACGCATGTATAATGGTGAAGTGAATTCAAAGAAGCTTGACAATTGGGTTCATCTGTTGGAGGTCTATTGTAGAATTCAAAACCTTCAAGAGGATGACATAAAGATTCAGCTAGCTTCCTTGAGGCTGGAGGGTGAAACACTAGTATGGTGGGAATCGAAGACACAAGAAGAGAAAAAAAACACAGTAAGATCTCAATTTATTGGTTTGATTTAATTGCTTCAATTAAAAGAAAATTCTACCCTCTAGCATATATGCAGAAATCCACCATGAATTAGCAAACCTTTAGACAACTTAAAGGTCAAAATGTGCAAGATTACACCCAAGAATTCATAAAAAGGTCTCTAATGTCAGGTGTAGATTTGCAATCACAAGACACATTGTTGAAGTACATAGGGTTTTACACTGTTACCTTAGGCATACTATCCTTATGTTTAATCTAGATAATCTAGATGAGGTGTGTGTGCAAGCCACTAATCTTGAGGCAAGAGGAAAAAATATTTCAAAAGAGTAGTAAAAATCCATTCAAGGTTAAAGAAAAAGAAAAGGGTTTCAAAGGAAATAAAAAGGAATCCATTAAAAATGATGGAAAAAAAACAATATGTAAACATTGTTCCAAAGAGGGTCACGATGAAGCTCATTGCTGGAAGCTTCATCTTGAGATGAAACCAAAGAAATTCAACAACAAAGGAAAAGAGAAGACAACTTCAATCATTCAAGAGGATTTGGGATCTGATCATGGGATGAAACTAAAATTATAGCCACGAGTATAAAAGGAAAAGAATCCATTGCTAGCACTAGTATATAAAATGGTCACTTTAGCACTCCAAATAAAGAAACAAGGATTGAATCATGTGAAGGTAATATCAAAACATACAAAAATCGAAACACTATTTAATGGTGGGTCTCAAGCCAACTTGATATCTGATGACTTAGTCAAGAAACTTAATCTTGAAACCATTTTATATCCCAAGCCATATCCATTGGGTTGGATATGAAAGGATACAAACTTACAGGTTACAAAAAAATTATTCTTCAGTTTGCAATCATAGCAAACTTCATTAACAAAGTTGAATTAGATGTTGTACCACTTGATATTTCAAGAATTGTTTTGGGTAGTCCTTACCTCTATGATATAAAATAAATCTTCTATTGTCGTGAAAGAAAGTACCACTTGTTCAAATATGGAGTCGAATATATTGTGAGAGTTCATTGCAAGAAACTAAATCTTTCATTAGTTAATGCGGGCAAAATGAAAAGACTAGTGAATTCAACAAAGAATTTAGTTCTTCTTATGATCAAACCCAATATTGATGTTTATTATGAAGCATTTGATGGTTGTAATTGAAAATTGAAAACTGATTTGGTTGATGTAGTTAACCATGATGATGAGGTGTTTCCAAAATTAAATGGATTTCCTCCCAAGAGGATAATCCAACATGAAATACCATCACAACAAAATTTTCTTCTTCCTAACATTGACATGTATGAGATGTCAAGAAGCGAAAGTGTAGAAATAAAAAAGAAAATCCAAGGGTTGTTGAACAAAAGGATCATCCTACCATCTCCTTCACTATGTGGTGCACCTATTGTTTTGGTGCCTAAGAAGAATGGAAAGAATTTCATTAAATCGGATTCAAGGAGTGGCTATCATCAAAGTAGAGTTGTTGAAGGAGACATATGGAAGACGACATTCAAAACCAGGAAATGTTTGTTTGAATGGCTTGTTATGCCTTTTTGTCTTTTCCATGATCCTACTACTTTCATGCATATGAAGAAAGACATATTGAAGCCAGTTCTAGACATGATAGTCTACTTGAATGACATTTTCATTTTCAGAAAATTTCATTATGAACATGTCATTTGTGAGAAAAAATACTTGATTTTTTATGCCAAGAACATTTGTTATTGAAGATGTCAAAATATGATTTGGGTAAAACTTCTCTGATGTACTTCGGCCATAATATTGGAGAATATGAGTTGAAGTTAGACCTCTCCAAGATTACTGCCATTATGGATTGGTCAACGCTCAAGATAGTATCTAGATAAGAGGTTATTTGGAAGCAGCCCAAAGTTAGAGGAAAATTTTTGTTAATTCTTCTTCTATTGTATCTCATTTTCATTCATTAGAAGTTTTGTGAAATGTCTTCTAGTGGGGAGGCAAATAATATTAGGCGTTTGGTGCTTTAAGATAATAGATCAGTTCAACTCTTATACTTGATTTTTCTAGGTTTGAAAAAGTCATTTCAATTTCAGGTTGATGTGTGTGACTATGCCATGGGTGCAGTACTTATGCAACATGGTAAGCCCATTTCATTCCATTAAAAAAATTCAATGGTGTAATGATTAAATTTTAATGACAACTACACTTTCATTGGATGGATTTTCTTCTACAATTTTACTTGGTCAAAAGGAGTAAGACAGGTATAAGTGACAATTTTGTTGATCTTCTTTCTGAGCCTATTGTTTGTGTGACTACATTCCTCAAGCATCATTTTGTTTTGCATGAATGTTGTGATCAACAAAATGCATACTTTCAAGATGTACATTCAAGCTTAAGTCAAAAGAATCAAGTAGAGGAATTTTTTTACCATTTTCATCAAAATGTGTTGTATCATCTTCATAAGAAGGATGTTTCTATTGATGGTAACATGGACAAAGCCAAGGAGTTCATTGAATCACTCCAAATGGTACATTAAATAGTGGAAGATCAGCTTGAATAGAGAAAAGAAATGTACAAAGAAAGGCATGACAAGCATAATGTAGGTCACAAGTTCCTAATTGGTGATGAATGGATCAAGATTGAAAAGGTGAGGGAACTATTCCCTCACCTATTAGATAGCTAAAAGTGATATTTTCGGGTCCAAAATGCTTCTAGTGGGGAGGAAATATTAGGTTCTCGAAATTCAATGTTGTTGGATCAATGTGAAATATGAACGACTGCGTAGTTCTCATCATCTTGAATCTATCTCAACTCATTTCACATGTAATGGACATCGTATGCTCCCATAATCATGTTTTTCTCACTTTTCCAAATAGGTGATTTTTTGCCAAAAAATGACATCCTAGTCAGCAGTCCATACTACTAACATGGCACTAACTATATAGGTCTATATTCCAAGTTGATTGATTGATATCCTTCAGTGAATCACATTGTGCCAAGTGTCATGTTCTTATTGGATGAAATTAGAAAAATTTTTATTGCTTGGATTGGTGGCCAACCATGGGTTAACATGTGGCCCAAATGGAGGCCGCCATGTGGCAACCTAAGGACCACCAAAATTATGGGTCAAAGTCCGGGCAGCAGCAACAGGGTTCGAGCATGTGACCACCAAGGCACAAGTCAGAGCAACTACCAATAAGCCATAGCATTATAACTTAACCTTATAGTTCTCGACGTATATTTAAATTATATGAACATGCTATTGGAGGGGCTTGCCCTTGGTCGTGCCACCACTATATGACCACCATCAGAGTAGTGCAGAGTCTTGACCAATGGGGGTGGGCTGTTGGCCTTAGCCCTGGAAATGTGGCCACCACATGCCCAAATGTTTCGGATTATAGGCGTTAGAGGTGTTGCCACTCACTACTAAATGTGTCTTCTGCTGATCCAAGTTGCTAAAGAGAAGTGACATTTAAATCTATATTCCTGACCATAGAAGCTCTCAGAGCCACGTTAGTCCCACTCCATTTCATAATTCTCATGATAATATTTCCAACAGTATATATAAGTCCAAAAGTGGACTATGGGATCAGAAGTTAAAGATTAAAGATAACCTTTGAAAACCAAGAAAGCAAGGAGGAAGGGACCAAATATAAAGAAAAATCACATATTGAAAGACCATGAGCCAATAGGAATCTCGTAATCTTACGATCATACAGTCCCGCAGCCCCACGATCCTAGAATCATGAAATCATACAATCCCATGATCTTGCAGTCTAGCACCCCATGACCCTGCAATCCCACAGTGCCGCTATCCGGTAGTATGTGACCCTGCAGTCATCTAGTGCCACAATCTTGCAGTCCCACAGTACCATGGCCCTGTAGTCTCATAGTACCATGATCATGCAATCCCATAGTATCAAAACCCTATAGTCCCATAGTGTCGTGATCCCACATCCCGCCACTTCACAGTGAATTCCACATATCAGTGATCACCGTGGTGGAGGGGTTATAGCTTAAAGGTATTACGATCTCGTTGATTTTCAATATAGTGTTAAATCATGAGGAGGGACTGATTCTATTGGACAAAGGAATTCATGAAAAAATAAGGTTGGGCATGCCATTTTCTCTCTTCCAAAGGGCCACGTGGCTATTACAGATCCATTTGTTCACATCAAATCCCATCATCCAGATCAGTGTTTTTAGGTCTCATCAAACCCTAATCTTAGTTGCTACATTCACTAAAGCAATCACCCTTTTGAATGCCTCCTTCCCTGATAGTTTCATGACTTGAAGACATCCATAAATAGCCTCTAGAGGGACTAGCGTAGATAAGCCCTTGTAAAGGTGCACTACACAGTAGTTGAGTACATTACCAGGGTGCTCTGTAGAGCACTTAGGCTTCCTTTCACCTATGCTAGGCAAGAATGAGCGAAATTCACATAGGGTTTGGGGATATTATTATCTTTTGGAGTCATCTAGAAGATTCCCTAACTTATCAACTCCTATGAGCTCGAAAAATGGATGAGGAATGAGTTAAGGTGCATCATATCCTCTCATCCTTTCCTCCATGGGACTAATTCTACGAATGGAAGGCTATTCAATGCCACCATTAATGACAGAACCTCCTTCATCTTCCTATAAATTGACCACTCATTTAAGTGATCAAGGGCTAGATTATGTTAAATTGTAAGGAGATAATGCTTCTATGAGATTTGGCTTTGAAGCAAGTATTGTAATGCCACAAGTTTTTCATGCTTTTGATGTGATGTGGATGGGATCTGAGCTAGAGGAATGGATTTGAATCAGACACCAATGGTTATAATTTCTTCTTCTATCTAATAAAGTGTTTGAATGTTTTTCCTATATTTTTGTATTGTTTCATAATGCTTATATGTGTGAATTGTATCTAATTCCTTTCAATTATATTCAATAGATCATATTCTTTAATTGGTTCTTTGTTTTCTATTGTGTTTACAGGGTACTTCTCAAGTGGATTAAGTATGGGAAGGAGCGACAGGATTGATACAAGGGAGATGAGAGGAAAGAGGAACTACAAGTAGGTCCAAGTAGGTCTTCTATCTTATCATCTTATCTATTATTTATAGGAAAATTCTAAAACACTTTAAGTTGTTGTTCTAAATACAACGACTTATCTAGGGATTTAGTCTTTATCCGTAGATACCAAATTCTCCAAAATAAATTGGTGACCATACTGGGGAAAATGGAAAAAGGGGAAAACCACATTATGGTAGCTAGTCACTCTTGAACATGACACTTTAACTTCATCTCCGTGACTATTTGGGTTTTGTTATCTGCTTGACAGTTATCATACCTATGGTCTATCACACCATCCATGACTTTTGGTTTTGGGTCACTGCTGCCTATTCATTCAGACTATTTGGGTTGGGTTATTTGCTTGATGGTTATCATACCATTTGTCTATCATAACATCCATCACGTCATCCATCACTTTGTTTTGGGTCAATGCTACCAATTCATTTCAGTGTCACCGACAAGTTTAGGAGAAGTCATTCAGTCAAAATTCATCGTTTGCAGTACCATAAACCTTCATTTTCATGACTCTCGTTCTTAAACCTTGTGTCGTCAGTCAAATTCCACCTCTAAAATCACTACACTCATTTCATGTTGTTGGTGTGGGATACATCAAGGCCCTCCTTTGACAAGTCGCTTCTTATCCACATCAGCTCATTATCCAAGAAGTTGACTTAGAAGCACCCATTTAGTTCCTTGAAGCTTGCATCCATCAATGGTAGGTTTCTCGCTTCTGGCGATAGGCATACATCAATGGCCTTCGACCGAAAGGCTTTGTATGGTGTTCAACATCAAATCATCCATTCACACCATGCGGAATGTACTACAATACCTTGAGGATCATTATCATTATCAGTGATTTCTCTTGCATCTGCTAACAACTTACATCATTGGATGGTAATCAGATGGTGTCTTCTCATGTTCGACCTCAAATCACATATTCATATGGTTAGACTTGTACTTCAGCGAATGATTGAACGAGATAGAAGACCCCGAGTCTAGTTTCATCCATCCAGGCTACAATTTCAGGAGTACTAAATCATATGTACAATGGATTTACATTGATGGTCATTCCAGTCATGGGTTTATATCTATAAACGATTGTTTATGTACATGTAATGAAAGTTTATAAGCTGAGCATGGGTATGCCTTCTCTTAGCAATTCATGTAAAATCAAATATCATGATATATATATTGTAACTGATGCAGGTCACCTTCCACTTTGATACCTCCTCATCACATTGTAAAGCATTTCATTCGATATTGGCATTTTTCTGACTTCATGGTTTAGGGGGTTGTTGTTATAGATCCATTTGGGCACATCAAATCCCATCATCTACATCAGTGTTTTTAGGGCTCATCAAACCTTAATTTTAGTGGCTACATTCCCTAAACCAGTCACCCTTTTGAATGCCTCCTTCCTAGATAGTTTCATGACTTGAAGACATCTAGAAATAGCCTCTAGAGGGACTAGCATAGGTAAGCCCTTGTAAAGGTGCGCTACAGAGAAGTTGAGTCCACTGTTAGGGTACTCTATCGAGCACTTAAGCTTCCCTTCACTTGCGTTGGGTGAGAATGAGCGAAATTCACATAGGGTGTGGGGAATATTATTATCTTTTGCAGTCATCTGGAAGATTCCCTCACTTATCAACTATTGTAAACTCGAAAATGGATGAAGAATTAGTTAAGGTGCATCCTCTCTCATCCCTTCCTCCATGGAACTAATTCTAAGTATGGAAGGCCATTCAATGCCACCATTAATGACAAAACCTCCTTCATATTCCTATAAATTTACCACTAATCTAAGTGATTAGGGGTTGGATTATGTTGAATTGTAAGGAGTTGGATTATGTTGAATTGTAAGGAGATAATGTTGCTATGAGATTTGGCTTTGAAGCATGTATTGTAATGCTACAAGTTTGCCATGCTTTTGATGTGATGTGGATGGGATCCCAGCTAGAGGAATGGTTTTGAATTAGACACCAATGGTTTTAACTCCTTCTATCTAATAAAGTGTTTGAACCATTTTCACATATGTTTGTATTATTTCATAATGCTTATATGTGTGAATTGTATCTAGTTCCTTTCACTTATATTCAATATATCATATGATTTGATCAGTTCTTTATTTCCTACTGTGCTTACAAGGTACTTGTCAAGTGAATTAAGTACGAGAAGGAGCGACAAGATTGATACAAGGGAGACAAGAGGAAAGTGAAACTACAAGTAGGTCTTATATCTTCTCATGTTATCTATTATTTATAGGAAAAGTCTAAAACACTTTAAATTGTTGTTTTAGATATAGCTACTTATCTAGGGAATTAGTATTTATCCGAAGATACCAAATTCTCCAAAACAATGGCAAGATATCATTGGCCCTTATAGATGACTTGGTAGCTGACATCATCAATGACATGGCCACATGGAGGGCACATGGCATTAAAATTCAGCATGGTTAGGGGTCCTATGGGGGAATTTCCAGGTTACACATGTCACAAATCACAAGGTGACATGTGGTAGTGATGACGTCACCCCCACAGATCAGCTATCAGTTGTCGCATAGGTTGAAGCACTCCTCCACCTCAATCTCTCTCGGCCTATGACTGTGATAAGCAGGGATCCTCCTGGACGCGATATATTATGTGATAGGACCTAGAAAGCTTTAGCATCTGGATAGTCAACCAGTGCTAAGAAATAAGGTAGAAGGTCCCCCTCTCCCATCTTGCAATTGTGATATCTTTGGTGGGCCCGATGCCACTGATCAACAATCGCAAGTTAGAAAGGAATATGCCAAAGGTAAAGAGTATCAAGCATCTAGATGGAATATTCTGTGTAACAAAGGAAAAAGGTCCCCTGAACAAGAGCTTGAAGGTTTAGCACCTGAGGGCTAAGCCCCTGGTTATAGCCCCTAACCATATGATAAGTAAAGAAGAAAGGGGTTAAACCAAAGGAGGCCAAGGAGCATCAAATCCCATCATTCTGTAGCTCTTTCAAGAGTAAAATTCCTGCTACCTTACAACCCCAATATCATGGTACATGGTTCTTAAGGTGGATGGGTTGGTAGTTGTGGCATTAAAGTAAGTATGACTCAGAGTGTTAAAGACAATATGGGGGGCTTAGTAAAATTTAAGGGCTCGTCATGGAGCCTCACCCCTCTACACCACAAAGGATCATTGAAATAGGTACTTATAGTTGACTGACTCCATACTCCACAGAACAAGGCATTCGAGTAGTAAAGGCAGAAGCGACAGGGTCAGTGGAGTAGCACAGGAGGCCATACATGAGAAAATTACAACCTGAGGCAAAGGTGATCCACGATGGGCACAAAGACTTTTCATTTACTTTTCTATCTATTTGTTTACTTATTTTTGTCCTATAACATGCATTACTTCAATATGGTCATTAATTCTGTAATATTTTTTGGGCCACAGAGCCATCCCAGCTGAGACAACTAGTCAACCTAATAGCTGAGACTCGGCTAAATATATTTTTGTTGTAATGAATTTCCATGCACCTCTCTTCAGAATAAATAGGAGGAAACAAGAATTCGCAAGGTTTCACTAATATACAAGACAAACTACATGTTGTTTTATATTGTATAATTTTAAGATATAGATCATTCGGAATATGAAGAAATGGTGGTGATTCCCCCTTTAAGTATTACATTATGTTTTTCTCTATGTTAAATCCCATTATGTTCATGTTTCTTCTAAATTCATGCAATTATAGATGCTAGAAATGTTTCCTACTTCCTTACAGATTCATGCGTATTGATTGGTTGATGCATGTGCCTTTGAGGATTTCTGAAACCACCTCTTCAAACTGTGCTACATGAATCATAGCACCCATTTTCCCTTCAATCCATTATATCTTCTTGTAACTCAAATAAGTATAGGATTTCTTACTTGCTTCAATCTCTTTGTGTCAAATACATAATTATTGATGTTGTGAGCTCTATATGATGAGTTATCCTTTCTCCTTATCCTCTTTCATTTTCTCTATAAATCTTATTGAACTGTAAGTCCTCAAACTACTAAACCTCCACTCTTTTATGTTATATTTCTATGAGTTGAGTACGAGAAGAAATACCTAAAATACATAACTCATATCGTTGGATGAATGACCTAGCCAATTCCTATATATATATATATATATATATATAACAAAAGTAATGTCTCCAGTTTCCTACAAATCATTTAAGACACACAAGTCTAGATGTGCCCATGCACTGGTCATGTAAGAAATCCAAGGTTTTCTCTGGGAGCTACAACATCTTTTGGCACCATTTTTGTGGAACGTATTGAAGGATTTTCCCCCTAGGATACAACAAGATGAAAAATATTTGTATAGGTGAGTGAATTCTGTTATGATTGCATTCACATCACCATGGCGACTCCACATCACCTCATTATCATTCATCACCCTAGCTTTTAAAAGGCCTCACACTTGCTCAGATACATCTCAATAGAAAGCCCCATTTGTATTTGACCTAGAAAAGTTGATTTTCAAGAAAATTTAGAAAGAGAACCCCCCCCCCCCCCCCCCACTCGTGCTACCATCGCATTAACCTTTGCAGCCTCCACATCCAACTCTTAGCCCATTATTACTCACTACTCAGGACTTACTCCTAAGGCTCTGACATACCCTGCTACAACTCCAACCACTGTGGTCTTGACCCAAGTTCCTCAAGAAAATTTCAATCCCCCTCCATTAATTGAGATGGCTCTTCCAGGATTTTTGCTAAATAAGTATGCACATCTTAATCTACCTCAACCCCTGAGTTTCATGCCCCAAGATTACCTTAATCCTCTGCCTAAATTGAATGGGGAAGATGAAAACATAGCACAAAGACACATCGAAACCTTGTGTGCCTTTGTTGAGATCTTAAACATGGAACAACTAGATGGGGCCATGAGACTTTTTGAACAAAGTCTTGATGGAGAAGCCAAGAAGTGGTTCAAAAGCCTACCCAATGCCTCCATCACTTCTTGGGAGGAGTTGGAAAATGATTTCACCTAGAAATAGGTAGAAAAGAGGAATCGTGAGTACCTCCTCACAAAGTTTAATGCCATAAGAAAGAAGCCAAAAGAGGATACTTTGGAGTTTATCAAAAGGTTCAACAAACAGTACAATAACCTATCAGGTAAGATAAAGCCTCCTCCAGCTGTTGCTCGAGTAGTCCTTTTGGGAGATTTTGAGTCTGAATTCGGCTTTACTCCAAGGGAAAGGAAGTCTCTTACTCTAGATCAAATCCAAATCAATGCACTTGAGGTGGAAGCTAAATTTACCTCGTCATGGAATTTGGGAGGAAAGAAAGAACCCACTAACAACAAAGGGGCAGAAGAGGCATCCTCCTCTAGTCGGGATAGAGAATTATCAGACCCTAAGTGGGACGAATGGGACAAACTCATCAGTATTTTAACTCAAAATGTTGGAAATTTTGAAATTGAGAACAAGAGTCTCTCCAAACAGAATGTTCAAGTTAACAACCAAGGTCATAACCCATAGTATAGACAACCTCCATTGCAAATACTTGCAAGGGAAATAAAAGAACAAATCAATCAAATCCCTCCTCCTCTATACTTAGAATATGATCCTAATGAACAATCGTCGTATGCCCATAAGATGCAGGGAAGCTTCTATTCACCTTTCTCTGAAGAAGAACATGATAATATGGCCCACCAAGGGATAGGTTATGATGGAGTAGCAACATCGTATCAGGAGGATATAAACTATTATTGTAAACAATTTGCGGATTTCATGCAAGCACAACTACATCAAAAGTATGATATAATATATTCAAAGAAGAGGTCAAGAGAACCAGAAAAACAAGAGGAAGTTGCTCCCAAAGTTGTTCCTCCAGTACCAGACAAAGGGAAATGTAAGCTCAATCCTTACCCACCCAAGATAGGAGTCTCTACAAATAATGAAAGCAATGGTCCTAAGGGGCACACAAAAAAGGAGGCACCTATTCTACTAAAAAATGCCAACAGAAAGGAAGAAGGAATAGAGCAAAGGAGGTTGTACAGAGAATCCAGGTTTGTAAAAATGTGACCCTAGCTAAAGGCTCAGAAAACTCCCCAACTCATGGAAAAGAAACTGACCTCTCCTGTCTATTCCTAGAAGAAGATGAGGTCATCTTAGAGAAAGCATCAGTACACCTAAAAAGGTAGTTAGACCACCAGCATACAAATGAAACTCAAGTGTGTAAATTTTACTTTGATGGATCATCCAAGCTAGAGATTGAGGCAACCAACAATGTGGCAAGACATGAAGCAGTGCTCCTTGGGCTACAAACATCAAGGAATGTGAATATCGAATGCTCGACTATGCTTGGAGGCTCTGAGATGATTATTAATATGATCAGATTATCTATAGAAGAAGGTAAGGAGCTCAGTAACTCGATTAGAATGTTCATGGAGGGGATCAAAAGAGTTGAGCATCAAATACCAAGTTTGGAACACATATTAAAGTCTTTGTTCGAAGATTTCATGAGGTACATTCTGGTTTTAATTGTTGAATTTCTAGAGAACAATGGAATGAGGTCTAGTTCCCTAATGTGGAGATGGTATCATTGGAAGGATGATTTTCAGACTCAGTGGAATCTTGAATTGCCACTCCCTCTCTTCTTCTGTCTGTTCATAAGAGATATGAGTAGAACTCAGTCAAGTATCCAATTGATTAATTGGTTGCATTGGAGAGAATATATCACCTAGTAATTATATTTTTAGTAGGCATGTACAATTGTCATTCAAGTTTGAAGCCTAAGGAGAAGCCCCTAAGACTTTGGTGATGTGTTGTCTAAATTTTTTAATTTTCTTAAAAGTTTTGTAATGTAAGTGAGATAGTTAGTGAATCTTACAATCATTTAGTCAGTTTGTAGTCGTTCACTTAATTTTTCAATTTTTAGAGATGACTCCATGCCTAATTAAAAAGATATTGGTATGTAGGTTATCAACACCTTGCCATCAAGGAACAATCCTTAGTTGGAGCCAATGTTGTCACTCACTCCTAAATGTGTTTTCTGCTGATCAAAGTTTCAAAAGAGAAATGAAGTTTGAAGCTATCTTCTTGGCCATAGAATATTTTAGAGCCAAGTTAGTCCCACTCCATTGCATAATGCCCGTGATAAGATTTCCAACAGTATATGGAAGTAAAAAAATGGACTATGGGATCAGAAGTTAAAACACATTAAATTTAACCTTTTAAAAGCAAGAAATCAAGGAGGAAAGGACCAAATACAAAGGCAAATCGCATATTGTAGGACCATGAGCCAATCAAAATCCCACAATCTCATGATCTTGTAGTCTCGCATCTCCATGATCCTAGAATCCTACAATGACGCAATCCCGCAACCACTCAAACCCACAGCCTCGTAGTGCCACTATCCCGTAACCCCACAATATAGTGACCACACAGTCCTGTAGTGCCACGATCCCATAGTCCCATAGTGCTGCGATCCTACAATCCCGCAGTACCGCAATCCCACAGTCTCATAATGTCATGATCTCACAACCCACAACTTCACAGTAAATCCCTCATATCGACAATCAACGTGGCGGAGGGGTTCTAACTTAAAAGGCTTACGATCTCACCGATTTGCGATATCGAGGGCCGATTCTATTTGACAAAAGTATTCATGAAAAAACCAAGGCAGGGCAGGACATTTTCTCTCTCTTCCATAGGACCACATGGTAGGATATGATTGCCCCTTATAGTTGACATGAAAGTTGAAGTCAGCATTGACGTGGCAACGCAGAGGAAACAAGACATTCAAATTCGGCATGGTTAAGGGTCCTATGGGGGCATTTCCGGGTGACACATGACACCAATCACAAGGTGACACATGGTAGTAATGATGTCACCCCCATAGATTGGCCATCAATAGTCACACAGGTTAATGTGCTCCTCTACCACAGTCTCTCCCAACATGCAATTGCAATAAGCGAGGATCCTCCTGGACGCAATATATTATGTGATCGGGCCTATAAATCTCTCACGTCTAGACAGTTGGCCAATGCTGAGAAATAAGGTAAAATGTCCCCCTCTTTAGGCTTGTGGTTGTGATATCTTTGGTGGACCTGATCCCACTGATCGATGATCGCAAGTTAGAAAGGGAGATACAAAAGGTAAATCATATCAAGTGCTGGGATGCGGTATTATGTGTAACAAAGGAAAAAGGCCCCCTAGACAAGACCCCAAAGGCCTTAGCACCTGAGGGCTAAGCCCCTAGTTATAGACCTCAACCATATGATAAGAAAAGTAGAAAGGGGCTAAACCAAAGGGGGTCAAGGAGCATTAGAGCTCACTATTTTGTAGCACTTTCAAGGCAAAAGTCCCACTGCCTTACAACACCGATAACATGGTACATGGCTCTTAAGGCAGACGGGTCAACCACTATGGCATTAAAGTAAGTATGACACAGATTGTTGAAGGCGGTATGGGGGCTTAGTAAGATTTAATGGATTTTCATAGAGCCTCACTCCTCTACAAAGTGAAGGACTATTGAAATAGGCACTTACAGTCACCCCACTCCATAATCCATATAACAAGGCATTTGAGCAATAAAGGCAGAAGTGACGGGGTCAGTTGAGTAGCACAAGAGGCCATACCGTGAGAAAATTACAACCTAAGATAGAGGTGATCAGAGGATGGGCACAAAGACTTTTCATTTACTTTTTTGTCTGGTTGTTTACTTATTTTTATCCTATAACATGTCATCCTTCAATATGGTCATTAATTATGTAATATGTTTTGGGCCACAGAGCATCCCGCCCGAGAGAGCTAGTCAACCTAATAGCTGAGACTTGGTCGAAAATATTTTTGTTGTAATGACTTTCCATGTGCCCCTCTCTAGAATAAATAGAAGGAAGAAACACTTCATAAGGGTTCACAAATATATAGGAAAAACTACATGTTGTTTCAGATTGTATAATTTTAAGATACAGATCATTCAGAATATGAAGAAATGGTTATGATTCCCCCTTTTAGTATTACAATATGTTTTTCACTCTATTAAAAACTATTATGTTCACGTTTCTTCTGAATTCGGGCAATTATAGTTCCTATAAATGTTTCCTACTTCCTTACAGATTCACGTGTATTGATTAGTTGAGGCATGTGTCTGTGAGGATTGTTGAAGCTACCTCTTTAAACAATGCTACATGAATCATAGCACCCATTTTCCCTTCAGTCCATTATATCTTCTTGTAACTCAAATAATTATATGATTTCTTACTTGCTTCAAGCTCTATGTGTCAAATATAGAATTCTTGATGTCGTGAGCTCTATATGATGCGTTATATTTTCTCCTTATCCTCTTTCATTTGCTCTATAAATCTTATTGAACTATAAGTCCTCAAATTACTCAGCCTCCATTATTTTATGTGATATTTTTGTGAGTTGTGTACAAGAGGAAATACCTGAAATACATAACTCATATCTTTGGATGAATGAACCAACCCATTTCATATATATGTATAATTGTATATGTATATGTATTATGTATAATGTATATTTTATATATATATATATTTAATATATATATATATATATATATATATATATATATATATATATATATATATATATATATATTATCTATATATATATACATAAGTGATGTCTCCAATTTCCTGCAAATCATTTGAGACACACAAGTCTAGATGTGTCCTCACATTGGTCTTGTAAGGAATCCAAGGTTGTCTTTGGGAGCTACAACAAGAGGCTAATTAAAGCGTCTAATAATTTCGACTAAAAATTGGTGAAATTGATGCTCCGTTAGCACAATATGGGGCAAATTTGTAGGATGGTGTTGGATTTTGGGAATTTACAGTGTGATTAATAAAAAGACTTGGGAAAGCCATAAATTGTTCAATTTTTGACCAAATCTGCAATAGAAACATGTTGTATGGGTATTTTTAGGCATTCTAGAGCCATTGGAAAACGTTTAAGAGCTTTTTGAGCATTGTAAATTGATGTATTGACACTTTTGAGCATAATGAAGAGGGTCAAGCCATTGGAAGCTGGACCAAGCAGATGTAGCCCAAGAGGGGTGAACTCCTTCATCATGTGTTTTTGTGATATTGTTTATGGTGATGTTTATGTTTGTTATATGTTGATGTTCAATCATTTTTTTTTATGTTAATTTGCACATAAAAATTACATAAAAGCACTCAAAAACCCATGTTTAAAGTTGCCATTAATGTCATGAATCCTTAAGCACTTTTAACATATTTTGAAAAGGAATTTAGCACAACAAAACTAATTTTCCCAATGAGATCATCAACCATGGTCCAACGTTGCATTCTGATAAGGATTGTCTCAATACAAAATATTATTCATAGGGTTTGTAATATTAATCATACAATTTAACATAAATCCCTTATATTTATAATCATGGTCAATCATATTCTAATGTCACATTCTTACAAAGTTTGTCTCAATATTAAAAGCAATCATTGTCAACCATGGTCCAACGTCGCATTGTGACAAACACTGTCTCAATATGAAAATAAACCATGTTTATTTTAGGGTTTATATACCTTGGGTTTATAATATTTATCCTTTCGATTTAATATTATTCCCTTGGGTTTATAATCCCTTGAGATTTTAGTATTAATCCCTTTGGTTTATTATTTCATTGGGTTTATAATATCAATCACTTGGGTTTATTAATCTAATGGTTCTTATTCTCAAGGTTTAATATTATTCCTAATGTTTACAATATTAATCCTCTGGTCTAATATAAATCTACTTGGTTTATAATCATGGCCAACCATGGTCCAACGTCACAATGTGACAAAGATTTTCCCAATATCAAAATCAAGCATGGTCCAATGTTGCATTGTGAGAAATATTTTCTACATATGAATATCAACCATGGTGCAATGTCGCATTGTCACAAATATTGTCTCAATAAGAAAATCAACCATGGTAAGCAATGATAGTTCTAGGATTTACAATATTTATCTTAAGTTTTATATACCTTGGGTTTGTAATATTAATGCCTTGGGTGTAATATTATTCCCTTGGGTTTATTATTCCCATGGGTTTATAATATCAATATCTTGGGTTTATTAATCTCAGGTTCATATTCTTAGGGTATAATGTTATTCATAGTGTTTATAATATTCATGCTTGGGTTTAATTAATTAACAATAAAAAAATAATAAAAAATAAAAAACAATATTTTATACTTTCTAATAAATCATAATAAATAAGCTATTTTATTGGCTAATATAATTTAATTAATTATTAATTGAAAATAGATAATTAAATATTAGCATTATTAAATCTAGCAATATAATATTATTAAATAATATAAATTATAAAAACTATATCTTATTGTTAAATCAATAGTAATAATAATTAATTAATTATTCTTAAATATGATTAATAATTATTATTAATATTATTAATAAAAAATAATATTAATTTAATTAAAAATAATAATAATAAATATTAACTAATAATAGAATATTAATAATAAAATAAATAATATTAATCCTAATAAATAATTAGTAATAACCATAATAGTTTATTAACATATAATTAATTATAATAATAATAATAATATAATAATATTATTATTAATTATTTATTTTATAATAGTTATTTTTTAATCATTAATATTATTTTTATTATTATATATTTGTCAATATGAATATTAACTTTATGATTACTATTACATTTATACCAATAATGTTTATCAGTGCTTTTCAACCACATTTACTAATGTGGTGGGTTTATAATGCTAACA
>APFE030804502.1:55048-115911 GCA_000404065.3 Pinus taeda
ATGGGGAACTTATCTTTAATAGTGAGCTTGTTGAGCTCCCTATAATCTGGACACATGCGCCATGATCCATCCTTCTTGTGCACCAATACTACTGAAGCAGAGAAAGAACTTTGGCTCGGTTGAATTATACCAGCCTCTAGCATTTCTGCAACCATACGTTCAATTTCACTCTTTTGGACATAGGGATATCTATACGGCCTGATGTTCGGATGAACACTTCCTGGAATCAGATGAATAGCATGATCATGATCACGCATAGGTGGGAGACCTTTGGGAGTCTCAAATACCTTGGAATGATTGTCCAGGACTTTTTGGAGAACTGGAGAAATAGATGGTTCTGATGTGGAAACATCTAGCGAGCATAATTGTGCAATTACACCTCTTTGCTCATTTTTTAGAAGCTTTGTCATACCATTAGAGCTTATTACCTTCCTGGTTTCCCTGCAATACCCCTTAATTCAACTTCCTTTCCTTCCGTAGAAAATTTCGTGAAAAGTTCTTGAAAATTAAAAGCTATTGTACCTAGGGATTGTAGCCATTGGACTCCTAGTACAACATCAGCACCTCCCATTGGAATGGAAAGCATTGGGGTCAATACATATTCTCCCATGGATAGCTTGATATTATGGCACTTTCCAGAGCAATTTATTGTTCCGCCATTTGCAATCATCACTTGACACTCTGGTGCTGGATATAGGAACCAATTCAATTCTTTTGCTACCTTACAATGAATAAAATTGTGGGTGCTTCCTGAATCAATCAACACTATTACCTTTTTCTTCTTGATTTGTCCTTCTATCTTGATGCTTTGAGGAGTGGTAATTCCTGCCAATGCATTACAAGATATGGTCAGATTCATTTGTTCTTCATCTAGGCTTTGTTCCTGGAGTATATCCTCTTCTTTTGACCTTTCTTGCTCCTTTTCTTCTTCCTCTTGACAATCTATGTAGAATAATTTCTTCTCAGCACACTTATGACCTTTAGTGTATTTGCTATCACAACTGTAACAAAGCCCTTTTGCTCTTTTTTCTTCCAATTGTTGTGGTGTCAACCTTATAGGTTGTGGAAGACTAGGGGGAACAACACTTCCGTCTTTATAGTTGTGAGTGGTATCTTCCTAGTTACCATAATTTTTCTTTCCATTTTTAACCTGAATGCCTTCTCTAATGAATCAGGTTCCGAAAGGCGAACATCATGTTGGATATTATCCTTTAAAGACCCTATGAACACATCAATCCTATGCTCCTCTGGAATATCTTTTACCCTTATGTTCAATTTTTGGAACTCCTCAATGTGCTCCATTATTGAACCCTTTTGTTTGAGACTTATCAATTGGCTAAAAAAAGTGTTGCTTTTTGTATCCTCATAATGTGCCATCAATTCTTCCGTAAAAATTGCCCAAGTGATAAATTGTTTACGAGAGCAAAGCCATTGATACCATACAAACTGATTTGGTTCCAAATATAAAGTTACAATACGTACCTTTTGTGTGTTTTTCACGTTATTGAGATCGAAAAATTGCTCGATCTGTAATATCCATGTTCGGGATCCCTTCCATCAAACTTCCTCATATCGATTTTTGGAATATGATGGGTCTTCGATCCCACATTAGAGTCTATGGAATCCTGATTAACATTTCTTTTGTTCGCATCATGAGTTCCCTTTACTACCTTTTCACCATTAGTAAGTATTTCTTGTAGAAAATTTGTCAAATCTGTCTTCATATCTGTCATGCTTGTCTTCAAGTTTGTGTTCAAATCTATCTTCAATTCTTCCATGTCTGTCTTCAAATCCATCTTCAAATCGTCCATCTTAGCTTCCACGCCCTTTATCTTAGATTCCATGCCATTTATCTTAGCTTCTGTTAGCTTTTGTGAGGCTGACATTTTTTGCACTTGGTCTTGTAATTTTGATATATCATGTAGCATTTCTTCCTCTTCTTCATGAGTCATGCTAGAGCTTTCAGGTTCCTTACTAGGTGTTTGCATTTTCTTTCCTCAGGGCGTTAGTTACCGATAATAATGCTCTACTATGCCCTTTGAATTCCTTCAAAATAAATTTTCAAACAAAGCTTAAGCAAAAATTTAAGAAAATCTGCACACCTTTTTTCACTTTGTAGGAGCTCGATATTGCCTCTAATTTATATCTGTACTTTCCAATCATCTAGTTCTGAATTTGTGACCTGTAGCAGCCCTCTGTGTCCTCTTTCCAATGCCACAAGTCTGACCCAAATTGGATTCTCCAAGGGAGAGTTATGCGAAATCTCCCACAGTGACTTGATTATAGACTAGTTCAGTAGAGCGAACTTGTACGACCTGCCACGAGTCACTGTTTTGACCTTTGGATCTGAAAAATGCACAAAAGCAACTACAATCCATCCTCTTTCTGTACCTTCTTACGAAATTTCAATCCGATGCTCAGAGAGAGAGTTATGATGAGTTTCCCCAGGTCACCTGTTTTGAATGTAATTCAGGAGTCTGCAAAAAAGACCAACTTCCTCAGATCATATCTCCGCCAATATCGTGAAAAAAGCTCTGAAATTCGGAGCCAAGGTTCAGCGCGATTTCTTCTAAAATGGGTTTTCTTTTGCGACTTCTGAAACATCACAGAAAAAAAGTTATAGCGAAAATTCCACGATGACCTGTTTGGAGCAGCGAAACCCTAGAATCCAAAGCTCTGATACCAAATGTTATGAAACCAGCTCAAAAAAGATAGAAAAGATGATTCACACCTTAGAATTCAGCTCTTGAGGGGCCACCTCTTTTACATACATAAATGAACATTCTTTGATGATTCAATGACAAACCTCTTTCTAGTATATAGGAGTCTAAGGAGTCACAATATAACCCAGCCGACCTAACAATAATAATATGAAGCCACAATAGTAACATTACTGGGCTTATATGGGGTACAATAGTAACAATATGGGCACTATGTGGGTGCATCAATATAATAAGTGGGTTGTACTAATAACAATAAGGGTTACACTAGTAGTATAGGGGCCTAACAGTCTGAGTTTCGCAAAGCCCACCTTCATAGTATTCCAGGAGGATACATTTTGTGCAATCACTTCTTGAAACACCTCGCGTGCACCTTCACTCCTCACAGGAATGGTGGCCATTGACTTCTTTGAACAACCTTCAGGCACTGGAAGCTCCACGATATTTGCATCAGCAGAGGCCTGCTCCGCTTCAGCCGGGGCGGAACTCGAAACCTGGACCTCTTCTACTGTGCTAGCCATGATTTCCTGATAGGCCACACGAAGCTGAGATTCGCGGCTAGGCAATGCAGCTAGATCCGTCACAAACAGAGTCCTGGGCAGCGATACCCAGGGCTTGGGAACCCTCGCGTGATCATTCTCCAGCACGATGCTGTTGGATTTCAAGCTTCCGATGTGTTTGAGGGGAATATTACACGCATACAGAGCGTCCTCCGGTCCGCCATGGCCATCGAAAACACCGATGAAAGTGCCGAAGGGAGAAATCGAAACCAGGCTTCGGTCCTCCATCAGTCGCCTCGCTCCTTTAGGAGTCATAACCAAATATTATTATTATGTTATATGTGAATTGTATTATAGTTTTAAATAAAACTATTAATATATTTGCAAAATTTTATGTAATAATTAATATTATATCGATATAGAAAATAATGTTAATATAATAAAGTATAATTATATAAATAAAAAAACATACGCTTATTATTATTTATATAGTTATTAATAATGAGAATAATTAGCCTTTAACAAAATACACGTAACAGTTATTAATGTAGTGGGTGGTGGATATATGTCAATCTAAGTATATCATTCACATTGGTAAATGTGGCTGTAGATGTGTTTCATATACAACTATCGGCCTATATCAACCACATTGGTAAATGTGTGGTTGTGCTAGTATTTAAATCCAATTTAAATCCATCCATGAAAGTTAATATCCAGAATCGACAAAACATCAACTAAAGAAAAGAAAGAAATGGGTTTAGAGAGCCAATCTAATGCTAATTTAGGCATTGATATGGCCTACATCTTCTCCCCAGAGCATTGCCCGAATGTCAAACACCTATGACTTCACACTTGATGATCAAATCCCCCTCATAGATCTTTCCCCTCTCAATCCCATTACTCCACCACACCGCACCACCTTGGACTCCCTCATTGCTCAAATACACGCATCTTTTACAGACTGGGGATTCTTCCAAGTCATCAAACATGGTGTCTCCCACAACTTCCTCCACACAATCCAATTTGAAGTAGCTAATTTCATTTCCCTCCCCTTGCAAGAATAAACCAAAGTGGGGAGAGATTTTGAAAATCCATTGGCCTATTCTGACATAGAGCTCACAAAAAATGTCAGGGATTAAAACGAGGTTTTCGATTTTTCATTCCCAGACAAATTTTGCCTTCCTTCAAGTTTCAAAACTCGAGTCCGATGAGATTCAAATAGTGACAAATCAGTGGCCACAAAACCCACCTAAGTTGTTATGCATGGCGAGGCATTGATTCCCTAGAGGTGCCAATCTTAAGAAATGGTTCGATCTTTGCACCTCCATGGATTTGATATCTCTTAGCGCAATTACCTACTCCCATTTATTAATATTTGGCTTCTAATTTTTTTTATACATATTGACTAGTTTGCAATGGCTTGTGGACATAGGGAGGCCTATGAGAAATATGGACATGTCATGGAGAATATTTCTTTTATATTAGTGGAACTCATATCCTTGAGCTTGGGGTTACCAACTGATTATTTCAATTCCAAGTTTGAGGAACAATCTTCACTTCTGAGGTCATCATTCGCCCTGTATAATTAGTATTCACCTTGTCCTGTGCTCTGGGAGTGGGTCACCACAAGGCAACTGGGGCTCTCAATTTTATTTCTCAGGATGATGTTGGAGGGCTTCAAGTCAAGAGAAAAGTGCATAATGGATTGGTGTGAAGGTTATACCGAATTCCTTTGTCATCAATGTGGGGGGATTTCTTGTAGGTGAGTAGTTTTTGTTTTTCCATTCATGTCTAACTAATTAGTACATGATGAGTTCTCATATGAAAAAGGTTTTAATACAATGGTTAATGCAATATATGTTTGGTTAAGGACATTTCACTAGCCTAGAAGTGAAATATATTGATTTATGAGTGGTCATATATAACTTACAATCATTTTGTCAGTGGTGCCTTAGAATCAACTTATTTTGTTTAAGCATACTATAGTTTTCATAGAAACACATTCACAAAATCAAAATTTATATTTTTTTAAAGAAAAATTTTGTCTTGTACAAGCTTGGAGCAATGACGAACATGAGAGTGTAGAACCTAGGGTGGTTGTGAATGACAAGAAGGAATTTTTGTTTTATCCCATTCTTTATTTTTCCTTCGGATTATGTGACAATGGGACATGTACCTGAGCTGGTCAATGGGAATTCAGTTGGGGAAGTTCTTCAAGAGGAGAAGGGACAACAATTTCAAGAATTTGGGCACAGAGAACATTTAAGTCCATCACTTTTATATATCCCAAAATTCCTGTAAATAAGATACTCATCTTACTAGTTTAATAGTTTTATGCCTTTATATTTAACCACGTAATTATTTGGTTAGGAATTCTTATTGTTGCCTGTAGTTTTGGTAATCTCTTATATTTTTAGAGATAAATGGATCACCACATCACACAAAATAATGTTGTCTTTTCAAGTAATATATAATAATCCCATTTTCAATATTCATGATGACTTTTGTATCTATGGTAAAGATTTTTAACAAAGTTTTGATGGTCTTGATTCAACCAAGTAGAAATAGGTCACATTTTTTACTATTGATTTTGGAAAATAATTTTCAAAGAAGTGATAACAATCATGTGGTGTGGGTATTAAGCATATGTCATTTAATGCAAGAAATAATCAAACTTGAAACTTTTCTTTCATTTTAGTTTCTTTTTCTTGGAAGGTATTTCCATTAAAATATTGAAATTTGTGTTAATTCCCTCTAAAGATCTTAATAGGTCAAAGGGAATTGTTACTACAACCATCAATAATAAACAATAGAAGAGAAGTTTGCAAAAATCATGTCCTAAAACAAGTTGAAATGAAAATAAAAAGAGTAGGAAAAAGAGTAGAAGAAAAGCAAAAAAATAATTAACATAACATTGGCCACATAAAATTAGTTTATACTCCAACAAGGAAAATATATAAAGTTAAGGAGAACCTATAAAGAAACATAGCCTGGAATAAGATGTAACTACCATGGGAGAATGTAGGAAGTTGGATCCACACATCATCGAATTTAATGGTTTAAATGTCAACACTAAGTTCCTCTCAAACAATGTCTTCTAGAGAGTGGCCTAGACATAGGTCCCTGAGAAGTAATCTTGGGTGACATTTACTTCTCTTGATGGTGGAAAAATTCCTAATGGAAGGAAGTAAATAAGTGAGACATTTTTGAGTAGTTTCGACATTTAGTGTTTTCAAAGGTTCATCACTGGTAAAACATTTTGATTTCTAGCATTTCCTTTTCAGATTTAACAACATCTCAAAAAGACATCAAAGAACCATTTACAAAGAAGGAAGATGTTTCTTATCAAAATTTCAAAGAACCATTTACAAAGAAGGAGGATGTTGCTTATCAAAATTTCATATCTGATTGACAGAGTCTCATTTTTCTATTGTGATTGATCAAAATATGATCTATAACTGCCAAAGTCTCATTATTCTATTCTGATGATCAAAATTTGTACTCTCTACTACATACCCTCTCTACAATGTTAACATATTCTTATCTAACATATCAGAATGTGTACTCTCTACTATTTGGTCCTACTTGATCATTTGTGGACATTAATAAAATTATCTTATCGTATTATTTGAGTGGAAATAGGAAAATATGGGTGGCATTCAAACTCTGAATTGCATAGCTTGTGAAAGATAGACAGACTTGTATCGACTAAAGTTTTTAAGACTTATAGTGAATCAAACAAATGGAGAAATCATAATTTAATTCTATAATTCATAAAACAACTAGTTGAGCAAGAGATATAGTTCTTAAACTGGGACTTGGTTGTGGGTCAACATGGATTCATAACTACTTAATGTAAGCAATATAAGCTATAATATGTTAGAAAATGTTTAACATGCCTAATCAATGATTTTTATTTGAGTGAAGGGCGTGTGTATTCTATGGCCATGATAGAGGATTTCAATGATTAATAGGATCAACATTGATGTACATAAAGGGCTTGGTTCTCTTGATTAAATTCCAAATGCATAATCTCATATGTGTTAGAATTCAATGAAAATTATGCAATCCTACCAAGCCTAAAATCTTGAAATATCTGAAGTTCACTAAATTTTTAATGGGATATGAAATTCTATTTTTTCATATAAATATGGATGAGGTTGTAACTACTCTCAAACATTGAAACAATTGATGGTAATGTTTAAAAAATTAAGTAGAATAATAAAAGGAAAACCATTGTTACATTACCATTAATTGACAATGTATTTGGTCAAACCTACTAAATAGAAATTGAAATTTTCATGTTTGTGGGGTTTAGTGCCTACTCTGTTGAGTTGGTATATACTTGGTCAGGTAGGGTTGGTTTGGTACAAAACCAAAAAAATCAAGCTTTGCCTTCACTAGTTTGATACCAAACTAACCCTCCAACCCAAGCAATAAACCAGGTCAATACAATTATTGGTGAGATTCTTAAAGTTAACTAAGATCAAGCAAAAATACAAAACAAGCACAACAATGTCTATCAAAGAAAACCTGATGAAAGGATTAGAATCACTTGTCAAAAGAAATAAAAAGAACTCTTTGCAATCTAGAAAAATAAAAAATTTGAACCAATACTTTATTTTTACTTCAGTTGCTTAAATATAGTGTTGTCTAGGTAAATCCTCTCTACGGACAGAGATGATCCCTCTAGCCCAATGATTGGGACTAGAAACCTATGTGACAATCTACTAGACACTGTCCTAAGTTACAATTGAAAAGAGAGACGAAGAAGATGGCCTACCTTGTTCTGATGCTATCTCAATCTCCTTTGCTGAAGACCTCGAATCACTTGCATCACACGCTCGTTCCTACTACCCACAGTGTTTATGCACCTGCACAAGAGATCAAGACACAACAAGGAATGAAAATACAAATAGAATATTAAAAAGCAACCTACTTAACTGATCAAGGAATGTTGAGCTAAATGATACATGAACATACACATTTAGGGAGAATGAACCAGTACTTGTATATTAATAGAATAGAATGGGAAGCATACAACCAATCCTTGATGTTGATAGGATCTCGTTGAATGAATTTCCAATTCCAAGCTAATCTCTCCAAGCACTCCTTCTCCAAGCCAAATGAGTAGCATATAGGCACAATATTAGTATAAGGGTGCAAATAGACATAGACAAACCATTTGGGAATGGGAGAGGATGAATATATAGGTTGGGAAAGGGATTTAGGATCTCTCCAAAGATAGGAGTAGGCCCTCATCTTAAGGACGTAGCTCATAAGGATAAGACTAAGAGGCCAAGTTGGGAGAATTTCACCTCATCTATGTTGAACAACCTCCAACTCACCACTCTGGAAACTTCTAGATCACGAAGCTTCTCATCCTCTTTAGGAAATTGCATTTTTTGGATCATCACAGGTATACAAGTCAATAGAGTGATGCTATCGCGGGTCAAGTATAGTGAAACAAGAAATCATCGTTGTTTTTAGTTTCATAGGGGTGATGATTCTAAAATTAGGGTTTTAGAGCTATTTCGCTTAGGGGAAGCTCAAGGAATTTTCCAATCAGTGTCTTAGGGACGATCTAAGCTACATATATGAATGAGTACACTACATAATGGTCATGTTTCGAGAACTTTAGGGTATGTCACAGGGAAGTGCAGGAGGTGTGACAAAATATTTTGTAACAGATGCCCCCTAAAGCATGAAGGCAGAACAGGGAGTGATGGCTGAGATTCTTTACGATATTTTGCAAGGATGAGGACAAACACTATCAGGAGACCTGCAAATCAAGGACGCATATAGATATACATGTCTGAGATAAAAACATGAATCCACAGTATGGGTGCAACCATCCAGATGATAAGGACTATATGTAAGGATCGATGGTATGGGCACAGTCATCCAAATGAGATGGATGATTTGTAAAGCTAAGATCTGAGGTATGGATGTAGCCATCTGATATAGAAGGATCATCATAAATATAAAGTGCCACAGTATCATTGCAGCCATCTGTATAACATAAACATGTGTACAATCATGAATAACACATAACTCCATGCAACCTGCATCATATCAGACAAGACCCAAGGTCTTGCGCTCCATCCTGACCCGATCAAAATATGATTTCTAACATGCGAATGAATGTGTCAAAGTTGAACATATAGAAAACCACCTGTTTACCGACCAATGATGTGGACCATTAACAAGCACAAGAGAAACCACCAATAATGATAATGGCTCTTAAGGTACGACAATACAATCCGTGAATGTGATAACGAAGCCGAAGGCGGACACTCATGGAATCATTGAATTGAAGGCCAATGATGAAAACCTATCGTCAGATGTGAAGAAAATGCCATTAAGGCGTGCAAGATCTAAGGTACTAAAAGGGAGTTTCTAAGTCACCTTCCTGGATAATGAGTTAGAGTCGACAGGAAGTGACCCATCGAAGGAGGGCCATTATGAATCGCCCATAATCGACAGGAAACAAGGAATAGAGTGGAACTAAATGAATAATATCCAAGACTGTAACAATGGGTCAGACAATGTATAGGTAAATAACTATAGATTAGGACTTCTCTTGAACATTGGTGACATGACTCTAGAGTGTGGTAGAATTTGACTCAACATAGGACTAAAGGTCATGATGAAAAAATGGAATAATCAAATGAGAGGAAAAAATGGATCACCCAAACTTGGGAGGACAATTGACTAAGCAAGGATATCCCAAACCTGACGCAAAAGAAAAAGAGTGTCATGTTCAAGAGAAACATGCTACCTATACAAAGGATGTTTCATTTTCATTTTTCCCCGCTATTTCTAGCAAGTACCCCAATTATTTTTATCACAAGCTTGAAGGGGATAACACATTCTTGCCATGTAAGCTCATTCATTGAATGAATCCATCCTAGTAAGTTTTACGAGTCCTGGGAAGGAGAAGCTCGGTCTCATCATGGTGATGACTCTTTCGTCATAAAATGGTAATGAGTCTGATGTAAGAATAAATTGATATCTTTTTCACATTTAGAGAGTTTGAAAAAGAGATGAAAAAGAAAACTCCATCATGTCCCTTTTTGTAATATGTCTCTCAAACCCGAAAAGGTAGAAAACAATATTCAAGTCAACCTCTTGACCATGTCAACCAAAGTGTACCTTTTTTGTAAATAGTCAATCCCAGCCCAAAAAAGGGGTAAACATACACTGGATGACATCAATTCATTTAATTTAACGAGTTTGAAATGACAATTACTCCATGATCCCTTCATGTTTCGAGAGTCTAAAAGAGCTTAAAGATGACTCCAAGGGGGTTCCCTTTTCATTTATTTTTAACGAGTCCAAAAAAGAGATAAAACAAAAACTCATTTGAATTAGTCAATAATAATCACATGTTCACTAGAAAGTAAAATATTGACAAAAATTATAAATAGGCCATAAGTAAAAATATTTTTACCATTTCACCAAAGGAAGTTTTGAGAGTGCATTGGTGCCCTATTTCACTCGATTTTCAAATGACCATTGTGGGAGATCCATTTCATGATTCCTCAAACCGTCTTAAGAGGGTAAGAGCTTTGCATGTACTCTTGCAATTCATTGTATTTTTATGTTTCTTCATTCATTTTTTGCCTATCAATAGGAGGATTTTCATTTTTAAATGTGTGGGAGATCGTCGTGATTTTTCTCATCGGACCTGTGATGATCACTCCTGAGCCTAAAATCCATCACAGTGTCATTGCTTTGTTAATAAAAATAGGTACGATGGTTCTAGGGCAGAATGTTTTGAAGAAAATACCCTCTTTAAAGCAAAAATTCTCAATTTTGATCCATGAAAAAGTTTCTAATTTGTGTTAGATGATGTTTTGGAGGAGATCATGGTTTTAGAATTGAGAGAAAGAGGCCATGAGGCTGAAGGCCACCAAGAAGCCCAGGATCTTGAATACATCAATGCTCTGAGGAACTGTGGATTTCTTAAGTTCTTCAGAACTACAGGATTGATAGATCACATGAAGTTGTTGTTGTATTTGTTCAGCTTGTGGGATTTTTATTGGGAACTCTTCATAATAAAATACCAAGAGCTAGTGCTGGAAGAAACAAAAATTTATTTCATCACCGAATTTTCTAGGAAGGGGGAGAGAGTCTAACTCTTTGCATCTCTCCCAGGAGGAGAGAGTACTACTAGTATAGTCAAGAGACATTGCCCAAGTTCAAAGATGACCATGGGTGGGAAAGTGAAGACAACAACAATCACTAATATTCCCTTGAGAATCATCTTGTTCACCATAGCTTGCATATCTAGCATGCAAGCTCACCATGAATCCTCCCCGTCCCAATTCCGATATGCAGTAGATTTTCTGACTCCCATAGCCTTTAACTGGTATGGAGGATTACTGGAAAATATGAAGAGACAGTTAACCAAGGGTAAATGAGGGGACCTTAAACAATTTGGTTTCTATTCAATATTGGTTACTTTCTTCCTAGAGTGGGTTCCATTGTTTTGGAACCAGTTTGCATAGATACCAAATCATATCCCCAAGGATTTGAGGCTAGTGCAGTGGAGTCAACTCATGCCCTAAGGAGGATGGGGGCAATAGATGCATTTCCATCCATAATTTTTTGGTTGCCTATGTCACCAGATACTTGTTGTGGATGATTATTCTTATGCCAACAAGGATTTCAGATGGAATCTAGATCTACCTCTACCACCGAGAGGATAGTGTACTGACATAGGTAAAACTTAATTTTTTATTTTTTCAAGTTTTATGACTTTTTGTAAAATTGTAACTGAGATTTAATTTGTGATAAATATGTAGATGTTGGACTAGAAAGGCTGCTTGACATGTCGCTAATAGTACGGTGAGCATCCCATCAGATAGAAGGTGTTGATTATGAGGAAGGGGCGAACCCCTTCGTAGAGATGGAGCACAACCTAGACATGATTACTAGGGGATACCAGAGTATGCTACCATAGCTGAGGTGCTACTACAATGGCAGAGGCACATCATAGGAGTATCATTGAGAATGCATCAGCGGTTAGGCTGAGTTATCAGAGTAATCTCATGCTACCATGAGCACTGTGCAGGTTGATAGCCTTTCTAGTTACTTTTACACATTTGTAGGCTTTGAAAGCCAGGTGTCTCGGAACACTTGATATTTTGGGATTTTGATGTAAACACTCTGACATATGCGATATATGTGTGTGTGTGTGTGTGTGTGTGTGTGTGTGTGCATGTGTGTGTGTGTGTGTGTGTGTGTGCATGTGTGTGTTTTATTTTCTACTTATTTGTTCATGTATCATGATGATGTGATTGGTTTTATAAATTATACAAATGTCTATCAAGAACATAATTTGCGAGTGCATCTGTTAATGTATTCAAATTGCATGGAATATGTTGATATGTGATAAAACCAAAATGTCTTTCCAATAATCAAACACGTAGGTACATACACAATATTTGTGGATTTCTTACCGAATAATGATTGTTTAACTGTGGCACAACGAGTTTTGAATCTAACTTGACAACTAAATATCTAATGCGAAGAGAGCCTGCTTCTGACAATAGTTCAATGACTATACTATATTTAACAGTATTGTTAGTTGTTTGATCGAGGCATATATATTGTAAGTCAATCAATTCACCATCAGGGATAAAGAGTACCCAAGTTGTGGAAGACAAATTATGTGTGCTATGACAAGCACCATCAGCAAATCTAACATAATGAGTTGACAACCTCTGCAAACTGAGTGGAACATAAGGTAAGAAGAAAAACATATGTTTGCAAAGCAAAAAAACACACCAAAAATAAAAAATCACACACCAATGAATTCACACACTAATGTAAAAAAGTAATTACACGAATTTCACGCATAATACGTTTTCAAATACAACCCATTTTAGGGCTGTCACAATCCATTTCCTTCATAATCAACTAGCTCATAGGCACCTTTTTGCAAGACATGTTTGACGATATATGGCCCATGCCACATAGGTTCAAACTTATCGCTAGCATGATCATAAAGGAGGACCAGGTTTCCTTTATAAAAACTACGAGGAGAAATAGTTTGATCAAAATGAGATTTGACTCGTTTCTTTTGGGCTTTGATTACCATCGTAGCAATGTGACGAGTCTCATCAATCATCTCAAGGTAGATTAACTACTCCTCTTCAAGTGAGGTATTAGGAAGGAGTTCAACAACTAATTTGAGCAAAGGGATTTCACATTCAATTTGGAGAGTTGCCTTTAAGCCATAAACCATCTAGAACGGAATGAATCTAGTGGCTATCTTAGTGGAAGTTATGTATGCCCAAATAGAATAGAATAGCATCAGATGTCAGTCCTTTTCATGCTTTCCAATGGTGCGTTGAAGCATAGTAATCAGAACTTTATTAATTGCTTCGACTTTGCCATTGGCCTGTGGATAGTAAGGACTTGAGCTATCATGATGAAGGCCCAACTGAGCAGTGAGCTCTGCCATCATGTATTGATGAAAATTTGATCCATGGTTAGTTACAATGGCTTGAGGAATGCAAAAATATGATATGATGTGGTTGAAGAGGAACTGAACAACATTTATACCATTAGCATTATATGTGGGCATTGCCTCGACCCATTTAGTGAAATAGTCAATGAAGACGGTAATATAGCCATGCCTCGTGACCGAGTGACGGTTACATGTCATGAAGTCTATGCCCCATTTACCGAAGGGGTCAATGATAACTACTGGGTGTAAGGATGTTGGTGGGGCACACTCCTTGTAGTTAAGAAATTGGCATTCATGGCATTTCTGAATAGCCATAGTACAATCCTTAAAGATGGAAGCCCAGAAATAACTGGCGTGGAGGATTTTCTGAGCAGTTGTGTAGCCTAACATATGACCACCACATGCCCCAGAGTGGTAGTCATTCAAGACTCGTTCAGCCTCTTCAAGCATGATACACCTATGAAGAACACAGTCAACACCAACTCGGTACAATGTATCACCAAGAATCTGATAGGTTTGGGACTAATGCTGGATGTGGCATCGATCAGATCGAGACAACTCAGATTGGAAGGTTTGGGTTTTAAGAGAAATGATAATATCTCCATACCATGGGTCAAGAGTGTTGATGAGAAATAGAGTTTCACCAGGAATCTTCTCAGTATAATCAGTAGAAGTGCTTGCAGATAGAAGGGCACATATCAATTCCAAAAAAATAAGTGATTTATTTGATTTGGCGGTAGTGAACTCCAAATGAATCTCCTGCAGGACAACAATCCATGATCTAAAAATGGGGCTCTTAGGCTTCTTGTCTAGCTTACAAGAACCTCTCTCACTTCCAAAGCTTGAATTTTCCCAAGTCTTTAATGATTAACCAATGCGGAATTAAGAAACGCTTGAAAATATGGGTGTATGCTTGGATTTGTTTAAACTAATTATGTGCTATAAATTAATGTGTTGAAACTGATATATAAACACATATAATAGTAAATAAAGCAACAGAGATAATGTAGCAATAAAGAAAACACATAGACAACAATATTAATCATGATTTCACCCACAACTCTAGGGCTACATCTCCTTGAGCTCTAGTTAATTCAACTAGGCTCTCTGGGATTATGGTGTAAGTCTTTTACAAGTCTTTGACTCAATTCCTACTGTTCTACACAAAAAAGTGGGTTCAAATACCATTTAATCCGCTCTGGCTCTTGAAGCTCTAGTTCTTGGCTCTGGCTCTTGGCTCTTAGTTCTAGCTCTTGGCTTTGACTCTAGCACTTTGGCACTGGTTCTGGCTCTTGGCTATGACTCTTGGCTCTTTGGCTCTAGCTCTGGGCTCTTGGCTCTTAGATCTTTGGCTCTAGCTTCTTTCTGCCTTATGTAACCTTCATGCTCTCTAGCTTCTCCCTTGAACTTCAAGTGACCCCAAAGGCTTGCTTAGCTACTCTTTTTCTTCTGCGTTATCTCAACATTGCCTCCTTAGCTTGTACGCTTCAGAAACTCAGCCACCATCAATAGTTTAGCAACCCTGCACAATATTTCTTTGGCTCTCTATCGCTCTTCTCTCTCGGCTCTCTGATGCTACTACTTTTAGCATTCAGCAACAAAAAATAACTTAGCCACTGTCCAACAACCTAGCAACCCTGTGTCTTTGACATTCATGTCTTAAAAGCGAAATCACGCTACCTGTTGGTTTTCCCTCTTAGGATCTGCAACTTTTGGCCATGTCTACTCGAATCTATTCTTTGGCGTTCAATAATTATTGTATAACACACTCAGGGGAACCAACCACCTGTTTCTGCAATGGGTGAGGGCAATCAACACTTAAATCCTTAGTAACAGTCATTCTCTGTTTACATAGAAAACACGGGAGATCCGCATAAAACACAATATATTAGACATCAAAAGTCCTAAAATCCTCCTTATTTTCTTATCGAGTTTGCTTGCAAGTCATATCACATATCACAAATCGCTAGGCTTGGGGTCCTTCCCTTTTGGGATCACCGATAGCGATCCACCGATATCGGCGATCGCAGTCACAAGTCGCACCGGCCCGGGTCCTTTCCTTTTGGGATCGCCAAAAATGATTTGTCAATATCAGTGATCACAGTCGCAAGTCACATCATCCCATCGCACTATATGCCTCTGACGGTCCCTAACATCCACCGCCGATTGGCTTTACCGATCAGATCTGGACTGTTGATCATCCAGATCTGACGACCCCTGCGCAACCATTGTTAAAGACTCTAATTGCCTTGTTTTTAAGGTTTTCTTTAGGTTTTTAAGGCCCATAGTGTATCCACCTTCTCCATAAATTCTCCTTTTTCAGTGGTCTTGACCTTTAGGGAGATTGGAAGACTTAGAGGGTTTTTAGACCCATTATTCAAAGAATTTTCCTCATTTTCAAAGGAGCAAGGGGAGCTTCTTTTCATGATAACTTCTTCATCTGAAATCTGTTTTCACCCATTCAAGTCGCATTGGATACATAATGAGGAGATCTCTGCAATGAGATTATTTCCGAGGGTAGCCTATGATTTTCATTTTCCTCTGATTTACAAAGGATTTGTGCCATTTGGCACCTTTCATCTCTTGCATGAAGTCTTTTAGACTTAGAGGTTTATCGAAGATCGATTTTTGGATCGCACATTCCCACTAAAAGAACTTTTGGTCTCCAAATGACTGATATATTGATTTGAAAAATAATGAGGGTGACTCGCTCACTTCTTTTAGCCTCCCTACACTTGCCTTTGCATAGTGCCTTTGTACCAATAGTTTCTGACCACTTCCCTTCTCTAGATGGGCTGGTCTTCCTCAGAAGAACTATCTTCCTCCTTGCCTTTCTACAAAACTTCTACTGAAATGGTCATAGAAGGTAGTTCAAACTTCTTTGCCTTCATCATTGATCCAAGGAGGCTCAACAAATGTGAAGTACATCTGCTCCACAAAACTTTCATTTGTACTTATTTGACAAGCTGCCAACAATAGGCATACAGATAATAATTGGATGGACTAAATCCTACTTCAACAAAAGAAATAGATTTTCACAACTTGTGAACACCTCCATGTCTTATAGCTGCATACAAATGATGGACTAGATAACAAGCCCACAAAACATCCCTTTAAGCAAATGACTCTTCAAGTCAAGCATGTAGAAAAATACCATTAGGACTCTTTGTCCAAAAGATGAAACTTTCATCATTGTCTCCATTTGGAGATGAAGTTAACTTCTTTCAAGTCAACATGGCATCACATGCAATGCCTGCATTTCATCCCTCACCTTTCACTTAAGCACATTGTACTTTGGAAGCTGAAATGAAATATAATGTAGATGCATCAATAGACATGCAATCTTAATCGGATAATAAATCTAACTATACCTTACCAATCCCTTTCAAAGGTACTACCTATACCTACACATCAACATCATTATGCGAATCATTTTGAGACACATCATTCACAGAATCTTCACTTCCAATTCTACCATCTTCTCTTTCCACTTTCTTCAGCTTTGGTGGAAGCATTGTTGAATTCTACCATCTTCTCTTTCCAACATTGGAACAAGATGTCATTGCTTATTGCAATAAGTGCAATGCATGTGCATCCTCTTGATAGCATGATTTGCCTTTTCCAATGGACCTTTGGCTAATTGCTTCTTTTCCTTCTTCTGCTTCCTGTATGCAGCCATTCTCTTCCAACATCTAGAAACATCATGGTTATCCAAACCACAAAAGGAACATTCAACACTTTCCACATACTTATGTGGAAATTTATCATGCTTTACAAAATCAAAAGTAATATAAATAGAACTAGATTTATACCTCCCCTTTCACCTTTATTGCCTTCATGGGGAGGTGAAGCAAATGAAGAAGTCATCAAAATCTTCAAGGTCATTAGAGTCTCTCCAACTCTTTGGTTCTAGTGTGTGCTTTTGAACACCTGCATCCTATAATTGATGTTTCAAGCTATTGTATTCCTCTTGGATACGACCTTCACACTTCTGAGGTAGAGGACATGAAATGAAACTCCTTCTTGGGACTGTTTCAATGGCTTTCATGAAAGCTTTGGAATTCTCTCCATAAGACTATCCATAGCCAAGAACCAAATATTTAGGCCTTTCCTCAACCATTATTGGTTCAAAAATACCTTGTGCATGCTTTTCCAAGCCCTTTCCTTCATAGCCCATCCTGGACATTAGCTTGGAACCTATGCCTTTAGTATGTTTTTCAAAAGAATCAATATAAGCATTCTCAGAGGAATTTGAAGACAAACTGGAATGTTTTACCTCTTCTTCAAGCTAGTACTTGCCTAAGGCTTCTTAGGCAACAAAGAGCTATGTTTCCAACTCATGCGTCCTTTATAGGTTCATATTTGCAAAATGAAGTTGCCTTTCCATTTCCTGTAATTTGTCAGCAAGCAACTGCTTCTCTTCCTTCATGGAATTCAGTTGCTTTTTAAGCATGCTTCTCTTCCTTCCATCCTCATACATTTATCTCACCATATACATCATGGTGGAAAATTCTTACTTCATGTCTCCATCAATGAATCTTATGAAGAATGCAGAATTTGAGGACCCACTTCTAGAAGTTGTCATTATGCCGATGAACAAAAAAACTTCAACAAGATAAATAAAGAGCTTACTTAAGCAACCTCTTGCAACAAATCTATTATGATTTGGATTACCTTGAGGTCCTTTGGGATAGAAGAATGCCTTCAGCCCTTCTCCTTCTTATCCTTCCTAGACTGAGCTATCAATAGCTTTCCCTTCACCTCTGTAAACTCAGAAAATAGTTAGTGTGCAAAACAAGCATACAATCAGCCTCTTGTTGTTCAAACACCTTTCAAAGAAGCAGCCTTTGCTCTATCAATCAAGCATTATGATATAATCCTTCTTAAAGGTGTGGTTAACTAAACTTAGGCTTTGATATCACCTGATCTAAAAATGGGGCTCTTAGTCTTCTTGTCTAGCTTACAAGAACCTCTCCCACTTCTAAAGCTTGAATTTTCCCAAGTCTTTAATGATTAACCAATGCGGAATTAAGAAATGCTTGAAAATATGGGTGTATGCTTGTATTTGTTTAAACTGATTATGTGTTGTAAATTAATGTGCTGAAACTGATATATAAATGCATATAACAATAAATAAAGTAGCGGAGATAATGCAGCAATAACGCAGACACATAGACAACAATATTAACTAGGATTTCACCCACAACTCTTGGGCTACATCTCTGTGAGATCTTGTTAATTCAACTAGGCTCTCTAGGATTATGGTGTAAGTATCTTACAAGTATTTGACTCAACTCCTGCTATTCTACAAAAAGAAAGTGAGTTCAGACACCATTTAATCCCCTCTTACTATTGAAGCTCTGGCTCTTGGCTCTAACTCTGGCACTTTGGCTCTGGTTCTGGCTCTTAGCTCTGACTCTTGGCTCTTTAGCTCTGCCTCTTGGCTCTTTGGCTCTGGCTTCTTTCTGCCTTTGGCAACCTTCAAGCTCTCTGGGTTTTCACTTGAACTTAAAGTGACCCCAAAGGCTCCCTCAGCTACTCTTTTTCTTCTGCGTTGTCTCAATGCTACCTCCTTAGCTTCTACGCTTCAACAACTCAGCCACCATCAACAATTTAGCAGACCTATGCAATAGCTCTTTGGCTCTCCATCGCTCTACTCTCTCATCTCTCTGATGCTACTACTTTCAACATTCAACAGCAAATGATAACTCGGCCACCATTCAACAACCCAACAACCCCGTGTCTTTGACATTCATGGCTTAAAATCTAAATCGCACTACCTGTTGGTTTTCCCTCTCGGTCTCTACAAATTCCAGCCATGTCTTCTCAAATCCCTTCTTTGGTGTTTAATAATCATTGTATAATGCACTCAGGGGAAGCAACCACCTCTTTCTGCAATAACTGAGGGCAATCAGCGATTGAATCCTTAGTAACAATCCTTCTCTATTTACAGAGAGAATGTTGTGAAAACATGGGAGATCCGCATAAAACACAATATATCAAACTTCAAAAGTCTGGAAATCCACCTTATTTTCTTATCGGGTCCACTTGCAAGTCGTATCGCATATCGCAAATCGCTAGGCCTAGGGTCCTTCCCTTTTGGGATCCATGATAGCAATCCGCTGATATTGGTGATCGTAGTCACATGTTGCACTAGCCCAGGCACTCTCCTTTTAGGATCGCCGACAATGATCCACTAATATCGGCGATTGCAGTCGCAAGTTGCATTGGCCCATCGCACTATATGCCTCCGATGGTCAATGACTTCTGCCACCGATTGCGATTACTAATCGGATCTGGACCGTTGATCAACCAAATCCAACGGCCCCTATGCAACCATTGTTAAAGCCTATGATTGCCTTGTTTTTAAGGTTTTCTTCAAGTTTCTAAGGCCCGATAGTGTATCTGCCTTCTCCATAACTTCTCCTTTTTTGGTGGTCTTGCCCTTTAGGGAGATTTGGAAGACTTAGAGGATTTTTAGATCCATTATTCAAATAATTTGTCTCATTTTCAAAGGAGCAACGAGAGCTTCTTTTCATGATAAATTCTTCATCTGAAATCCCTTTTCGCCCATTCAAGTTGCATTGGATTCAAAATGGGGAGATCTCTGCAATGAGATTATTTCTAAGGGCAGCCTAAGATTTCATTTTCCTCTTATTTACAAAGGATTTGTGCCATTTGGCACCTTTCACCTCTTACATGAAGTCTTCTAGACTTAGAGGTTTATCTAGGATCCATTTTTGGATCAATCCATTTGGAGTATTCCCCCCCCCAGTAATTGACAAGTCAAGATATAGGTCATGGGGTCACAATCAGAAATCACCATGGTTTTCTGTAAAAGGATATAATGACAAAATATTTAGAAAGCATGGATAGTTTCCAAGGCAAGTTTCTCGACATGGGCATATCGAGACTTAGTGTCAAGGAGATTTCAGCTTAAATAATAAAACACATGCTCATTGCCATTATCATCATCATGAACCAACACCATAATAATGGTAATGTTAGTTGTAGCCAAGCATAGGAAATAATCGTGTCGATAATTAGGGGGATGTAGTAAAGGAGCATTGATAAGCATGTTTTTCAAAGCATCGAAGGATTTCTGGGCAACTTCATCCCAAATGAAAGGGATCCCCTTTTTAAGCAAGCGACTAAAACCCTTGGTGAGTTCAGCATAGTTGGGAATGAATCGACGAAGAAGTTGGCCTTCCCTTGCCTTTTTTACAGTTGAAGCAATGAGGAAGGTGGCGGTAAGTTGAAAATAGCCTCAATTTTTAAAGGATCGATTCAGATACCTTCACAGGACACAACAAAACTTAATATTTGACCAGATTCAATGCGAAAAATGCACTTGTGTGGATTGAGATGGATGTTATAGTGTCAACATCATAGAAAGATGGATCTTAAGTGGTCTGGATGGTCATGATGCTTAGCAAAATGGGATGGTAATTCATCAAGGTAAGGTTGAACAATATGTTGAATATCATGAAACGCATAATAGATTACTCTCTGGAAGGTAATGGAGCATTTTTTGAATGAAAAGGAAGCTTCTTATAGGAAACAGTGCCCCAGGTATAGATAAAGGTCATCTTATGTTGAGTAGCAGGCAAGATGTTGATATGGTTGTAGCTATAAAAACCATCCATAAACGATAAATTCTCACTCCCATGACACTTGTTGATGATTTGATCGATAAATGGAGTGGTATAACTGTCTTTTAGACATGCGTGATTGATGTCGTGGTAATCAACACAGACGTGAATCATGCCCTATGTTTTAGCAACAAGGACAATGTTAGACACCTAATCTGTCAATGGGATTAGATAGATAAAACTAGCTTTTAAAATCTTTCCCACTTCTACCTTAATAGCAGTAGCCTTCCAAGGATGCATAGAATGAAGCCATTGGCAAATAGGCTTCACACTAGGATATGTAGTTATTTCATGCACCGTAATTGTTGGATCAATACCAGGTATTTCCTCATATGACCACATGAAAACATGTCTAAATTCTTTGAAAAGTTGTGTGTAAACCCTGATCTCATCAGGAGAATAGGAAACCCCAATATGAATGTTCTCAACAATTCCAGTTTTAATGGAAATATCAAGAGTTATTGTTGTAATAATGTTTCCCATATTACCCTCAGATGGTAATTCTTGTAGCAAAACAAGTCTTTGAAGTGGATGTTTTGGGAAATGAGAAATGAATGCTACAAGACACGATGGCATCTTAATGAGGTCGGGAAGAAATGAAAAGTGATGATGGATATTGTTCCAAGGAGTTTTTTCCAAATACATAACCTCAACAATACTGATGTTGGTGAGGAACGTATCATTCAAAGGATCTAGAAAATCCCATGAACCAAGCCAAGCATAGGAGATGCCACATAAGTATCTAGGTCCATGTTGAAAACAACATGACTTTCTGAAACAACCATTGAAACAAAAACAATTTTGTGACAATCTTGTCCTAATGGACTTAACAACATAGAATCACCAAATGAATCAATTTGATCTGGAGTCAGAATAATCCAAGGATCTGTAGAAACAAAGATCATATTGATCAAAGTGACATTTAGAGGTGGGAGAGTAAAAGTACCCATTAAGAAAGAATCTTTGAAAAGACCTACCCCCACACTCTCATAAGGAATTTCAGTATTTTCCACATATGGGACATTGTCGTTCAACGTACGAGAGGAGAAAAAGGATAGTTGGTCAACAATGACAAATTTTCCTTTGTGAGGATAACGAAGCACCTAGAACAAACAAGAAACCACACAAAACATAGCATGTGTCCAACTTTGCTTGAGAAGAAGCTTGTAATTGAGACTCACATCTACAACTTCCACTTCTAGCTCAACAGTCTTTCCTTCAAACGTGATAGTCAAGTTTGTGAGAATACCATATGGATGGGAACCTCTGCCATAAAAGGCCTCCAAAGTGTTCAAGCACTGATTGAGAGGAGGCAAGCCAATGGCCTTCAAACACGAAACAAACATGATGCAGGTGGAAGCACCTTCATTAATAACAGTTTGATGGATTGTCTTTCCTTTAATGATAACTTGAATCAGAAAAGAAATCTGATGAGGAAGACGAGGAACGTGGTTTCAAGATCAATGGTAATTAAACTCGAATCGACAAGATCAATGGTGCCTATAACAGACAACAATGATTTCCACTACATTAGACATTTTTGGAGAACTTCCAAAGCAAACATCGTCGAAGGGACTTGAGCTAAATATTCAATAATATTATAATGGTGTGCAACCCTAGCATTCATATTATAAGATGATTTCCGAAGCACACCCTTGGGAGGTGGTTGGATTACAAACTCATTGTTAGTATGTTCAATATGGAGTGGACCAGAAATGGATGGAGCAAAAGTTGAAGGTGTATCAGTGAATTCTTTCTTCACCGTCTACTTTTGTAGGGTTTGATAGTCCTTGTTTGAGTATCAATTTAAATAGGTGATGAACCTTGCATCATGAAAACTTTGGAACCAGAGGAGATAAAGGATTGTGGTTAGTCTACCAACTTCGTTTGATGAGATGGAAATGGTTCTTTAAAAATAGCTAGAGTCCCTTTCAATAAATGGTTAACCTCGGAACGTCGAGGACAATCCTTGGTATAATGGTCTTCATCATAGATGAGGCAAGGATATTTCAATTTGCACTTGGAAGCATCATCAATAGATGATTTGGCTGGATCATGTTTCATGGTATTGATTTTAGCTTTAGCTTTACCCTTTTTCTTACCTTTTGAGGCCTTATCTGCTATGGTAGTCTGAACAACATGTACCTTGGAGATTTTACCAGGATTTGATGAATTTTTCGAAGGATTATTAGAACCAGTGTTTGAAACAGGTTTTTTCTTCGAAGAAGTCTTAGTGGAACTCTAAGACACTAAACCAATTACACCATCAACAAGTGGTACATCAAGAGACTTTGAAGCTGCGAGATCCAAGATGGACTTGGATCATCAGGAAACATCTCATATAACATGTTAGATTGGGAATAGACTAAGCGTAGATACTGAGCATGTGCAATAGCTTGGTCCTTAGTAACACATCCACCCATTTCTATATCTGCAACAATTTTGTTTCTGAATGATTTCGTGAACCATTCTGTTAACAATTCACCAGGAATCTCGAATTTGATGAGTCGATGCCGATGTCTCCATTCAATGACATGATCAGATATGTGGGTCATAGTATCTTGCTTCAGGTACGTGAGAAAATGAGTGTCAGTTTCATACTGAACCAATAATTGGAAGGGGGTGAGGAAGGCCATAGCTAAAGAGTTAAAGTCAGTATAGGTAGCTCGAGGCAACTCAATATACCATTTTGTGGTAGCCCTTGTTAAGGTTCTTTGAAATGGGCAAAGATGGATAGAATTGTCAACATATGAATTTGAGGAGCACCATAAGTGATATGTCATCACATGGGCTTATGTGTCCTCTTTGTACTTTCCTTCGAATTTAGGGAAATTGCTTGGAATTTTAGTTGGAACTAGGGGCCTATAAGGAAAATGAAAAATAGGATCATTTGTGAGCCTCGAGAGATCAATCAGTTCCAATGTAGCCTAAAAAAGTCAATTGTGGATTGATTGGCATGTAGGGCCTTTGAGGAGGCCCAAACTGTGGGTTCCAACCTTGTTGGTAAGGATTTTCCCCCCACATTGAAGGATTTTGACTGTACATGATTTGATTTTTCCCCCAATAAGGGGTACCTTGACCATAAGGTGGATTTTTTCCAGGGTAGGTTTGATATTGACCTACCACAAGTCATTGATAAGCATTATACATGGCATATTGATTGTAAGGTTGTTGGACCTATTGACCCTACACCTGAATAGATTGGCCCTACTGTTGCAGAGGTTGACCTTCTGTTTGCAAGGGATGACCTTATTGATATATGTATCGAGCTTGTTGCAGAGGTTGGCTTTGCTGCTGCAAAGGCTGGCTTTTCTTCTGTAAAGGTTGACCTTGCTACTACATAGGTTGGCCTTGTAGATACAAAGGTAAAGTAGGCTATTGAAAAAACTAATTTTGCTACTGCAAAGGCTGTTGATACCGCTGCAAAGGTTGCCCCTACTGCTCTAATGGTTTCCCTTGCTACTGCAAGTGTTGTTGGACAGTTCCTTGGGATATACCCTGTGGGTATTGGTAATTTTTGAATTGAATATAACCATATCCATGAATAATAGTGTATTGACTAGGTTGGACATAACCTCTTGCTTGTGGAGTGTAATATGGATTGACAAAGGCTTGTGAACCATATAGGACATAAGACTATTGGAGTGGAGTATGAGCCATATAAGACTAATGATAATGGATATTACCCGACCCAGATGGACCAACAGGGTTAGGAATACCACTAGAATAAGGTTGATTGACTCCAACCATGTGAGTTTTTAGTCCACTCACATTGGTTTCAAGAGGAATGTTTGGATTTTTCCCCCAAGTGGTGGTACATTTTGTCCACCTGTTGGAGGAGTGGAAGAACTTACCAAAACTTTACCTAAAAAAGTCAGTTGAACTAGAATAGATGGTTGAAATGATGGTATAGGTTGTGATGGAATCGTGGGTTGAATGGGAACTGACATGACAACAATTTATACAGAAACTTGAGAGCTCACGTTTGGAATGAATAGACCAGAAGTGGGCATGTAATTTGAAGACCAAATGGGATTTTGATACAAAGAAGAATCATTATGAGTTCTTGAAACTATTTGGCCTAGGGTTGTATAACCAAGTGGAAACATAGGCCCACTAGTTTTAGGAAGTGTGTGCAATGGAGCTCTTCCTGTAAAAGGAAATCCTTCTGGTGGAAATTCATACCCTTGTTCATCATTGACATGAGGAGTATGAGGAGCGGGAACTTCCAAGTAACCTGGAGAAGAGGTTGGGATCTCACCCTCTAAATCCATGCGTGGAAACAATTAGTGAGGAGGAATCTGATATGTGCGAGGAGATAACTACAAAGGAACATAAGGAAAATTGTAAGGATTGTAAGGACATCGAGGAGATATCACAACAGGATGAAATAAGCGATTTGACAGATATAAGACAAACCTGCGTGAACTCTCAGGGGTTTCTGGATTAGATTCTTGAGGTCACAAGGAATCCAAAGGTGGTGGATGAGAAGAAAGGTGTTTAATGTTTAGGACAATCTCAAGTTCAAACACTTAAGCTTCAAGTGACTAAGGAAGTTCCAAGTGAACTCCTTGTGATGACCCTTTAGTATCAGACAACGAAGGGGAACTTTGGGGTGAACTGAATTGTTTAGCCATGATGACTTTCTCTCAAGAGTAGAAAAGGAGAGGATATTTTTTAAGGGTTGATTAAAAATAAAATTTATAAGGGTTTACTCAATATTGGGCCAAGAAGCAACTGCATGGGTTCGACATGTTATTGTGGGCAATTATTTTTAGAATTTTAAAAACTTTTCCTTTTCATGTTTTAAGAGTTGAAAAAAGGATGAAAAGGTGACTCTAGTCACTTTCGTTGGTTTAGCGATATTGAAAGGACAAGTTCTTGATGATCTTTTCAAATTTAAGGAGTCAGAAAAGATCGAAATGACTACTCAGGTACTCTAGGCAAAAAGGATTACCAAGTAACCATGAACTGAAATATACACCTTAGCAAATAAATTTACCAAGGACTTGACGTATGTGCAGGAAATATTCCCAAATTTTTTGTCTGGTGTATCACGTTTACAGGGCGATAGACTCGGCTTCCTATGGATAAAGGTTTGCAACCTATGAGGGTCTCCCTTCATATACTTGATAGTATGGGGAGCATAAGTGTGTGCTAGCACTATCTAATGCAAGAGTATTGTGAATGACAACTGCTAAGTTTTATAGACATCAGAACATGTCTCTAACCTAGACCACGAAGTATGAGAGTTATTGTTTCTATTGCTCCTTAGATTGATTGAGGTAAATTTTAAGTTGAATCTTGAATTAAGTTTCATTTTTTAGGGCTTAATGATGTCACCTGTTCCTAGAATCCAACTAAATGATGAAATTGAAACATTTCATTTGATGAAGGCTATCCTAACAAAGGAATAGAAACAGCCAATTAATGCATCAAATAATCCAAAAGCTTCAATACAATCTTTTCAATGCAATAAAATGAAATCTAATCTTTCATTCTACTAATAAATGCAATGTGATAGAGATGATTTTATTTTCTTTTCACCAAAGATGAAATCAATACAAACTAGTGCAAAAGAGAAAAATAAAATACAAACAATTCACTAATCATGAAAATCTCTTTCACTTTCCAATTTGAATGGAAGAACTTTTTCGAAAGTACTTCAATGATGTAGAATTTCACTTTCTAAAACACAAGAATAACAAAAAGCACTTCCTTTGGATTCAATCCAAAAAATAAACAATTTCATAATCTATTTCTTTCCAACGGAACTAAAGTGACTTTCAAAGCATCTACTTGATTTGACACTAATGAAAATAATTTTATACCAAACAACCAAAAGTGACTTGCACAAGATGTCCAGATGCAAAAGAACTCTTTGAACAAAGGTAATTGATCTCTGAAGAACATACCAACAAGCGAATGAAGGGTGACCTAGGAACCTTAAGAACCCTAGAAAGAAGATCAAGCTCCAAACACACTTAAACAAATCAAGAGGTAATTGCAATTAGGAAAACATGTCAACCAAGACAATGCCATTGCAATCACACTGACAATCCACTGCTAGAAGGCAAAAAATTTAAAACATGAATAGAAAACCTAATTTTCTTTAACTTCTAGGATCATCGCACATGTCATGGGAAAAACAATGATAATCATGACTGTAATTAAAATATATGTGATTTCATTGTGACTATCAGGGAGAAAACTGTGATGGGAAAACTGTGATGGTCAATAAATATGAGATAGAACCAAAAATTCTTCAAGACCAACAAAAATCCAAGAACCTTCAAGCAATCACTAGTAAGTGAAACATTTACAGACAAACAAACAAGCCTGAAAATGAATGGTTCGTCAAACTCAATCCAAAATAAAGATGAAGGATTGAATGGAAAAGGTCATAGCTTCCCCAACAGAGTCGCCATTTTGTTGTCTAGGTAAATCATCTTTGCGGATAGGGACGATCCCTTTAGCCCAATGAGTGGTACTAGAAACCTACGTGACAATCTACTAGACCCTTTCCAAAGTTACAATTTGAAATGAGAGATGAAGAAGATGTCCTACCTCGTTTTCATGCAATATCGATCTCCTTTGTTGAAAACCTTGAGTCACTTGCATCATGGGCTCGTTCCTACTACTCACAGTGTTTATGTGCCTACACAAGAGATCAAGACACAAGAAGGAATGCAAATAAAAATAGCATATTCAAAAGAAACCTACTTAACTGATCAAGGAATGTTAAGCTAAATGATACATGAGCATACACATTTATGGAAAATGAAGTAGAAGTTGTATATTAATAGAATAAAAGGGGAAGAATACAACTGAGCCTTGATGTTGATAGGCTCTCCTTGAATAAATGTCCAAGTCAAAGTTAAGCTCTCCAAGCACTCCTTCTCCAATCCAAATGAGTAGCATATAAGCACAATCTTATAATAAGGGTGCCAATAGACATAGACCAACCATTTGGGAATGGGAGAGGATGAATATATAGGTTGGGAAAGGGAGTTAGTATCTCTCTAAAGATAGGAGTAGGCCCTCATCTCAAGGAGGTAGCTCATAGGGAAAATAGTAAGAGGCCAAGTTGGGAGAATTTGACCTCATCTACATCGAACAACCTCCAGCTCATCGCTCTGGAAACTTCTATATCATGAAGTTTCTCATCCTCTTTGGGAAAATTTCCTTTTTGGGATCATCATGGGCATATAAGTTAACAGAGTGATGCCATCACAGGTCGAGTATAGTGCAACACACAATCATCGTTGTCTTTAGTAGCATAAGGGCGATGATTTTCAAATTGGAGTTTTAGATCTATTTCCTTCAAGGGAAGCTCAAGGCATTTTCCAATTAGTGTCGTATGGAGGATCTTAGTTGCATATATGAATTAGTACACTACATAACGGTCATGTTTCAGGCACTTCGGGGCATGTCATAGGGAAGTGCAGGAGGTGTGACAAAATATTGTGTAACATATAGTAGGAGCTACATTGAATGACAAAGGTGTCTTATAAATAGCTTAAATGATTTATAGAAAAGTTTATGCCAAGAATAAATGTACATTGTAGTTTATATATTCTAACATATTTGTTTCTAGGAATAAATATCAACTCATATGATTGGAAGCATGAGTTTTAATATCACCATGGATAGCCCAATATTTCCCAAAATGAGGATTAAGCTATCAAAACTAGTTATAGTAGTAGTGTGATATTCGGTACAATTTTAAAAATAAAAGAATAATTCACTTTATAAATGGTTGGTTCTAATTGGGACCAATAATTGGAAATGAAAATACTAACCAAATACACTCTCAAGCCATCTATCATGAATAACTTAATATGTTTGTTGGATGTTTCTACCTCTTAGATGATTATTGTCTTTTCTTTGATAATATGTGCTAATTTATTGTAAGTTATATTCTTCCATCCTTTACTTTTTGAAGAATTAGGCTTTAATGAAAATCTCACTAATTTTGTTGATATTTTATGGTTATAAAATCTCCGTAAACAAGATTTTCATCAAGTTTATCTTGAGGAACCTAGGTTTTTCTTCCTTCCTTTGAATTTCCAAAGAAAATAGAAAGACACTAGGGTTTAAAGGTGTGGGGAACACAATTTTTTATTCCTCACTCTCCTTGAAATCACTTCCATCTTTATTCTTCTATAGATTTTTACTCATAGACACCATTAGCCCTTGACTAAGAAAGGAACTAGTATTATCACTTGTGTTAATCCCATTACAAAAATAAAACCCTAAATTTTTATACTTTATGTTTTTCTAGGGTAAGATAGGGTTAGGATACAACAAAATCATAATTTTTGAACATCATTTTCCTTTGGACTTATTGTCTTAGGGTTAAGACTTGTATGCATTCATTCAGAAAAGTGAAAATATCATTTTAGATGCACCTTTTAGTCACAAATTAGAGATGACAGCCAAGGTGTTTTTTTTTTAATGTATTTTCATCCATTGAAAGTGCTAAAATTTATTCTCTTTTTTACAAATGTATTAGCCCTAAGTTTACTTGTGTTTGTCATATAAACTGGAGTTCTTTTTCTTATTGTTGTTATAAAATATTTGCATGTTTTAAATTGTTGGTTAAAACCCTAGTTTATAACAACAAAGCATAGTTACTAGATTGTATGTGTTTGCGAACCTATTTGAGCCTCCATTTTTCAAGTTAATCAATCTAGATGATCCAGATTCTCCCAACTACTGGAATTAACCAAGATATTTTACTTCTATGAGATAATTGCATGTGAAAGAGAATGAAAAACCACATGTGCATACTTTAAAGAAGAGGAAACATAAAAATAACCATCAAATTAGATAACACACACAAGTAGATAATGGATTTCACCCAATGTGGATTATGACTCCGGGCCCAATGTCAAGAGTTGGCAGGTCGCTTCATTAGTTGCTACAAAATGATGATGAGTACATGATATATTCTTTGTCAATACAAGGATGAACCCCTTTTACCATAATGGCAGGTGTCTCCATGAGACGTTCTTCTATAAGAAATATCACTCATAAAAGCTCTCCTTCAGCACAACAAAATAACAATCTCTCACATAAAGTGGCATACAAGGATCCTCTCACAAAGTAGCATTCATGGATCTCAAAATCAAATCATCATCTCAACAAAAATCAAATAGACACATGGTAAGAATGAATCGTATACCTCCTCCAAGTTTGGGGATGACCTAAAAGTAGGCTACTCAGATGGAGAAACATCATGTGCCGTTGTGTTCCCTGTGAAACAATGAGTAATCTAAGTAAAAAATTGACCGCCCTTTGTCTTGGTCAAATCTGGGCTCCCTGGGAATCTCAAAGATTCCTCAAAGATTATCTTCTGCGGGTTGTCTAAAATTCAGCTGCTCATATGCAGAAAATGATCACGCCATCATGTCCATTGCGAAAAAATGAGAAAAATGAGTATAAAGGCGGCTTGGTTCTGAAACTATGATTTTTGAGCCTCTAGACAATCTTCTAGATTTCATGTAGATTCCTACGTCAAGGTTCCACCTTCATGGTTCTCTCCTTAATAGTCTGTATATGGAAAATCCGATGCTCAAAAAATAAAAATCGTGGGCACCATTAGAGTCATGGCAAAATTATGAGTAAGTTAAGTATAAACTCGTCATGATTCTAACAACTTAAAAAACTAGCTAGAAGGGAGTCTTACAATATTCCTCAAGATTCCCTATGTTAATATTTCACCTCCTAGAACTACATTATGGTTTTGAACATTTTTCTCTGTGCTGGGTTCCACTGCCGCCGTTATTGGCTTGAGAAAATGGATGAAGTTGGATTAAGTATATGTTGGTCGGCATTAATTTCAAGGTCAGGCATGTTTGGGCCATTGCTGGTGCCTTAAAATTAGGCAGGGAAGGCCTGGGTTCCAACCCCACGACCTACCCAAAATAACCATTGGTTTTCATTTTACATGACGTTTTATTTTTAATTGGGTGGCAGATGTGTATGGGGATGCTGGTGCTTGGGCCGACAAATAGGCTAGGTGGGTTCAAATCTTGCTAACCCCCAAATATAGTTTGTTGTTTGTAACAATCAACCACGTTGTGTCATTTAAAATATACTATATATATAATATGGTTGGGGGTGGTGGGGGTGGTGGCCCACCAACTATTTTACATTTTTTTTAATTCTTTTTCTTATTATTTAAAAACATATGGTTAAAAAATTCCGACCAATTTTTAAAGGTCACTAAAAAATTAGGTAGGTGAAAATTTCACCCTTTCTAACTAGTAGAATCCATCACCGTGAAGTGTCAATTTTTTGCCTCGTTAACTTTCGTCAAATTTAGCTATACCTCCAGATTTGGTGAGCCTCCAAATTTAGTTGGAACTAATCCAGGTGGACAATGGTGGCCACCCGCCAATTCCACATGGACCCCCACCATTGTTTCTTTCAGTTTTTCAGTTTCCTTAATTGTAGCACAATTTATTATTTTTAGCAGTTTTTTAGGTCCTAAATATGTGGAGCCATTTTGAGGCCCTAAACAACACTTTTTTGGCAATTTACCACCAACAATATTTCCTTAAAATCATCTTTTTAGTTGTAGTCCTCGGAGATATCTTTCCAATGGGGTATCATGTGCATCAAATGGAGATAATATGACCAAGTCATGACCTCGGGAAGTTGGTTGTCCAACTAACTCCAACGGGGCCAACAAACCCTTGGTGTTACATCTGCTCGAATTAGGGTTTTGGTTGTTTAGGGTTTTATCTTATTATTCAATAATAAAAATGCCCTTGAACCTCATTATAACATAGTTTAGAGGCATGTAGCCACCACATCTCTTCTTAGAAATAAGCCAACATCACCAAGCTAGTCTCATTTCCATATTGTTTGTAAGTGTATTTCATTATTTGATATTAATCAAAGGAAGTGTTGTTTCTACTGCATCTCTGTATTTATGGTTATATCTGTAACTTTTTGCATTCTTATTTAAATTCAAATCAGTGGTATCAGAGTGGTCTGCTCTTTCTCTTTTTTTCTTTGCATGTCCCTAACGAGGTCGAGATATAAGGGGTTAGGGCTCGAAATGGTAGAACCTTTGCAAGACAAAACTCATAAATCTCGATAGCCTCGCACGGAGGAAGAAAAGAAAGATGAGGGAGCAGGGGATCCTATCAAAATATTGCCCAAGGAGGCCCTCAAGAAAGAAAGGAATGTGATGACGGATAACTTTGATCAAATCCTTCAATGGTTGCCCACCGATGGCGCATCCACATCCAATAGTGACTCTAGAGGTTCCACACCTTTTAAGGTACAAGTAAACTTTGACATTCCCATATTTCAGGGCCAACTAGATGCAGACACCATAGATAAATGGTTGAATATGTTAGAAGGATATTTTTTTGTTCATGATTTTTCCACCCAAGAAAATATTACTTTTGCTCTTCTCAAAGCCACCCCCCACATCAAGGACTAGTGGGAAACCTATTATGAGCAGAAGGATGAAAGTACGAACTCACTATTTTTTAGCTGCTCCAACAAGGAATTCATTCTGGGATGCCATCAAGGAGTAGTACTACCTTGTCGGGAGCTATGAGGACAGATGCATAAAGTGGACTACGCTTTGGCACAAAAGGGACCAAGATGTGCCAGATTTTTCCAATGCTTTTCATACCCTATGCACGAAGTTTGGCATCAAGGATTCTAAAAAACATTTGTTACTCAAGTACCGTGGCTGCCTACATAGATACATCTAAGACGAGATGGAGTTCCTATAAATCTCCTCGCTCGAATATGCCATCAAAATCGAGCAGAAGTTTAAACAAAAGAATCAAGACTTTGGATCTATGAAACTGAAGCAAGGGAAAGGTGCCCCCAAATCATAGAACAAAAGACAAAACCAAGGCGAGACAACCTAGGAAAACCCACCGAGGCCACAAGCAAAGGACAACACTGCAAATCCAAAGAAGGACACAGGAAAGTGGTTTGAGTTCCATAAGAGATCCACCCACAACAAAAGCGAGTGTCAGGCCAAGAAATCACTGGTGGCCGAGATGAAAGCTTCAGAATTAGATCCATGTTTCAACTCTGAGTCAGAACCTGACAAGGGGAATGACAAGGGGAAGCAGATTATTGATGCAGAGCCCAATGCCACTGTCATCACCACAAAGATCCAAAAGGAGGAACTCAAAGATCCAAAGGAGGAGGAGAGTCTCTTCCACTCCTAGATGTGGGTGAAGGGTTCCCCACTATAGTTCATTGTCAACATCAGAAGCCAAAATAACCTCATTGTAGCAAATATCATGAAGAAGCTAGGGTTACTGACCACATCACATCCACAATTGTACACCATCAGATGGCTTCACCAAGGACGAGACCTGCACGTGAGCCAACAATGTCACCTTCCATACAACATCAAGCCCTTCAAGGATGAGGTATTATGTGACGTTTCTCCCCTTGATGTTTGTGATGTATTATTAGGCCAACCATACTTTTGGAAGCAACATGTTGTGTATGAGTCAACACCCCACATTGTTATTGTTACATTACAAAATAAGTTGTATAGGATACCGGAGGTAGCCCTACCTACTGCCATCTCTTTGGTTATTACAAAAAAATGCAGTAAAATAATTTCAAAAATCGGGAAAAACAATTTCTTGATGATACACCCTCAAGGAAAGAATAAGACAGTGACCACGACCTCCAGACAAGGCCCCTCCACATGACAACAATAGATGGATAAGGTCATGGAGGAGTAAGAGGACACCTTCACCTCCCTCATAGGGGTGCCTCTACACTGTGGGGTCAAGCACTCCTTCGATATGACCCCAGATGCATTGTTACTCAATGGACCAATCTATCAATGCTTCATTCTCTAGAATGATGAAATCAAGAGTCAAATTTAGGAGTTGTTGTAGAAAGGTCACATTCCTCCAAGTTCATTGCCTCGTGGCAGCCTGATTGTGTTGGTATAGAAGAAGGATAAGACTTGGAGACTTTGTATTGACTATTGAGCACTGAACAATATCACTGTCCGAAATGGGTACCTGATCCCATAGATTGATGAACTTTTGGACCAACTCACATGAGAAAAATATTTTAGCAAGATCGACTTGAAGTCTAGATATCACCAAGTACCAATTGAACCCTTTGATGTGTGGAAGACTGTATTCAAAGCCATGGAGGGCCTTTTCGAATGGTTGGTTATTCCTTTCAGGTTGACGAATGCTCCTACAAAATTCATGAGGCTCATGGATGACATTTTATGACCATTCACCGACTCATTTGTAGTGGTATACATGGATGACATCTCGATCTTCATCCAAATTTTGGGACGAATACCTCCACGATGTCCGATAGGTTCTCCAAACACTGCGGAAACACACGCCATGTGCCGGTGTAAAGAAATGTACTTTTGGCATTGCCTAGGTTCAACATCTAGGATACATTATTGATGAATGGGGGGTGCAGGTGGATGCATCCAAGATCCAAGTCATTCAGGATTGGCTAGCCCCAACCACTCTCATAGAGCTTCGTATCTTTCTAGGTCTTTCCAATTTCTACCATAGGTTCATGTTGGGGTTCTCTCATATCACTTTTCCCTTGAGTCAATTCAACAAACGAGGAGCGAAAGAAAAATTCTTTTGGTCTGAATCTCAATAGAAGGCATTCGCACAGTTGAAACATCGCCTCTGCTCTGCACCAGTGCTCACATTACCAGAATTGCAACAACCATTTGAGATTGAGACAAATGCCTCTAACTATGGTATTGGGATAATCCTTACTCAACAAGGGCATCCAGTGGCATATCACAGTGAGACACTTTCAGACACAATCTAGAAGTATCCCACTTATGATAAATAGATGTATTCCATTGTGCAGATCTGTTGATAATGGAAGCGTTACATTTTGGGGAAGGAAACGGTCATCCACACAGACCACTGACCCCTGCAATTCATCAAATGGAACAGAAGTTGTAGAATAATTGCCATCAAAAGTGTTCCACATACCTGCAATAGTTACATTTGAGTATCAAGTATGGCAACACAAATAATGTTGCAAACTACATCAACTGACCACCGATCATGGCGTTAATTACCGTGCTCAACTCTTGTGCACATGAGACTTTTGCTTGGCCACTTCTCTACAAAAGCAACCCAGAATTTAGCTACACATACAATATGCTCTTGGGGGGTCAAAAAGTTCTAGGTTTTCACCTCCAGGATGTGTTGTTATGCCATATGGGACACCTTTTTGTTCCTTCAAGTGAGTGTGTGAAGATGATTTGGGAAGCACACTATAGTTGAGCCACTAGACATTTCAAGGTCAACAAAATAATGGCAATACTACAAAAGTATTTCTAGTGGCCGAATATTCAACAGAATGTTAGGAAGTACATCAGATCCTGCACTGCCTGTGCCATCGCTAAACCAAAAATCAAGAAGCAAGGTCTCTATACTCCACTGCCTACCCCTAGTCAACCTTGGGAATCCATCTCCATGGATTACATATCAGGCCTTCCTTCTACTAAGCATGGCAACAACTGTGTTTTTGTGGTCGTCGATCGATTCTCGAAAACGACCATTATGGTGACCTACAAGAAGTGTATCACAACAAAAGCCACTGCTAAACCCTTCTTTGAATGAGTGTGGGTACACTTTGTGATCCCACAGTCTATCATCTCAGATCAGGATAGCAGGTTCCTCAGTACATTTTGGTCCAGTCTCTAGTCGATGCTAGACACAACGCTCACTAAGTCCACAGTTTTCCATCCCCAAACTGATGGCCAGACAAAGGTTGTCAATAGGATGATCGTACACATTTTGCGCATGTACAACTCAAAGCATCCATGCACATGGGATGAGAGCCTCCCCCATGTCTAGTATAGATACAACCGATCTCTCCACATCTTGATTAGCCACATCCCTTTTCAGGTGGGCTTGGGATTTCATCCACTATGTCCCATTGATGTGGCCATACCAATTGCAGCGACTCAGGGAGATTCAACTCATGTCCAGTCTGAAGTTGACAACGAAAATAGCTTCATTGAGAATATTCAACACATTCACCAACAGGTCCATGACATATTGGACAAAACCAATGCGAAATACAAGCAGTGGCATGATCAGCATCAAGCATCACACAAGTTCCAGGTGGGCAACAAAGTTTGGCTAGATTTGCAGAAGGAGTGCCTCACTGAGCCCCACCACAAGATTTGCCCACTCCGCTATGGGCCATAGATCATCACCAAGGTTGTGGGAAATAATGCTTTTGAGCTCAACGTTCCCCCATTCCTTGACCTACGCCCACTATTTAATGTGGATCACCTTTGGCCATACTTTCCACCATTACTAGACACATCTGAAATTGCAAAACAACTCACACCAATAGAGTTAAATCTAGATTGCATGGAACAAGTTGCAACTGATCGGATCATGTACACACAGATCAAGCACACTCACTAGCAGAAGATCTAATTCTATCGAGTTGCCAGAGTAGGCCAACTCCTTCGCCATGGTAAGTGGCTCACCAGGGACCAAGTTCAATAGACATTTCCTCATCTCATGGAGGAACTCAATGCAATGGGGACCATTGTTTCCTAAGGGGGGAGGAATGATCTAGGTGGATATTGGTGGCACCCACCAATTCCACTTGGACCCCCACCATTGTTTCTTTCAGTTTTTTAGTTTCCTTAATTGTAGCATAGTTTACTATTTTTAGCAGTTTTTCGGGTCTTAAACTTCCAGAGCCGTTTTGAGGATCTAAATGACATTTTTTTGGCAATCTACCACCAATGATTTTTCAATAAAATTATATTTTTTGTCATATTCCTTGGAGAGATCTTTCCAACAGTGTATCATGTGCATCAAACGGAGATAATATGACAAAGTCACGACCCTGGGAAGTTGGTTGTCCAACTAACCCCAACAGGGCCCATAAACTCTTGGTGTTACATCTCTTCAAGTTAGGGTTTTGGTTGTTTGGGGTTTGCTCTTATTGTTGAATAATAAAAATTCCCTTAAGACTCATTGTAACGCAGTTCAGAGGCATGTAGCCACCACATCTCTTCTCAGAGATAAGCTATCATCGCCAAGTTACTCTCATTTCCATACTGTTTGTAAATATATTTCATTGTTTGATATTAATAAAAGGAAGTGCTATTTGTACTGTGTCTCTGTATTTATGGTTATATCTATAATTTTTTGCGTTCTTGTTTAAATTTGGATCAGGTACTCTACTAAATTTAGCTAGTGGGGCCAAGTTGACCAAAACTTTCTCTAGCCATAACTTTCACATATGATGTTAGATTGAGGTGTCATTTGTGCCATTGAAAATTTTGTGAAGAGATATTCGATTTGACCCTAGTTTCATTGCAATTCAAGGACTTTTAGCTTTGAGCTTTTCCAAAACCACCCTTCATCTTGGAGCCACCTGGATCATTCCTCCCCACTGAGAAGCTTTTGGTCCTCCAAAAGGATAAACACTATATAAAATCTATTGTACTTCCTTGTCTACAGAACAAGTTTCCTAGCATGCCACACTTCCTTCTCCTTTATGTTTTTTCTTTACAACCATAAGTGATGAACTAACACTTATTGCCTCTGCGAACTTGTAGTACATCTTTCCAAAATACATGTTCAATTACATGACCTATCATGACCCAAGAAAACCCCATCCTTTCCAAGAGTTTATAACACACTCTTTTGGTCAAATTTACATCAGAATCACAACAAAAACCAATACCCTAGCTACCAACTTAAAAAAGGCCAAAAACATCACTATAATGCATTTATAAGTGACAAAAAATGCTTCATCACTTTTACAATCATTTCACAATATGTGATTTACAAAATGTGGCCATGACATTGGCTACTATCACAAAAAGAACCATCTCTCACTCAACAAAGTGAATGGCTCATATCTTTGTAGTTGTTTCTCTTGTTGAACAAATTTTCGAACTAGTTCTTGCATATACGCTTTGTCCTTGAGACATCCCTCTCGATGGAGCTCCCAAAATGTGGATCCTTGATGTCAACCTCTATTGCGGTGATTGCAAAAAGTCTTCTTCCTTTAGACCCGCTTAACCTTCTTCCTTCTCTGATGTAGAGATGACCTTTCATGTCTTGTCCTCTTTCTTGTTGCTATTCTTTTTAGACACTTGGAAAGTGCATGGTTACACAAGCCATAAAAACTACATGGTTTTATATGCAACAAAATTTTCTCTTCATTAGAAATTTAGCAATAATTAAAAGGAACATTAGCAAACTAATAATTTTTATACCTTGCTTGGTTGTCTCTGTTACATGCCTCATGATGAGAGCTTGCCTTAGCTCTTTCTCTCCAATGTTCATTGTCATGGGAAGATTGTGATATGCTCTCATCATTCTCTTTCCTTCATCGTTTCAGCAATGGCATGGAAGCTTTTGTTTCCTTTGAACATTCTCCTTCAGTGTACCCCAATCTTGAAATGGGTACCTCAAGGCTTCCAATATAAATAACATCATGTGAAGATGAAATAAAATAATTACCAACATTGTTTACCTCTGAAGCAGATGATGATGCCTTCACTAAGCCCTCGTTACATTTCAACCTTTCCAAGCCCTCTTCCATGGCTCATAATTGAAGCTGCAATATCTACTTCTCATCTTCTGCTTCTTGTAAAAGTCTCCTCAACTTAACATTCTCTACTTGAAGGCTTTCATTCATCTCTTCATTTGATTGATGAGAAGAATATGAAGAAGACAACTTTGATACCAAAATTGATTTGGATTCTCTCAGCTACCGGAATTAACTAAGATCTTTTACTTTAGTGGTGATAGTAAAAGTGTATGTGAAAGAGTATGAAAAACATGTGCATACTTTAAAGAAGAGGAAACATACAGACAACCATAAAATCAAAGAACACATACAAGTTGATAACGGAGTTCATCTAGTATGGGTTATGTCTCTAGGCTCAATGTGAAGAGTGGGGAGGATGCTTCATTAGTTGTTGCAAGATGATGATGAGTACATGATATATTGTTTGCCAATACAAGGATGAACCCCTTTTACCAGAAATGCATGTCTATATAGGGGATGGTCTTCTATAAGAGCTCCCATTCATACAAACTCTCCTTCAGCACATGATAAAATAACATTCTCTCACATAAAGTGGCATACAAGGATCCTCTCACAAAGTAGCATAAGTGGACCTCAAAATCAAATCATCATCTCAGTAAAAATTAAATGCACACATGGAAATAATGCATATTATACCTCCAAGTCTGGGTAGGACCTAAAAATCATCTACTCATATGGAGAAGAAACATGTGCCATTATGTTCCCTATGAAAAATCAAGTATTCTAAGTATAAACTCGACCCCCTTTTCTATCTCAGTCAAATCTGCGCTCCCTAGGAATCTCAAAGATTCCTAAAAGATTATCTTTTGTGGGCTGACTGAAATCCATCTCCTCAGATGGAGAAACTAATCATACCATCATATTCCTTGTGAAAAAACTGACAAAAATGAGTATAAAGTCGATCTGGTTTTGAAACTGTCATTTTTGGGGCTCCAGAGAATCTTTCTGATTCCATGCAGATCCCTGTGTCAAGGTTCCACCTTCATGGTTCCTCTCTCAACATTATGTCTCTGGAAAATCCGTTGTTTAGATTAGAAAAACCATTTGAACCATCAGGCACGTAGTGAAATTCTGGGTAATTTGAGTATAAATTCGGCATGATTTTGAGACTTACAAAAATTGGTTTTAAGGGAATCTTTCCAGATTCCTCAAGATTCCCTGCGTTAGGATTCCGCCCCCTAGAACTGCATCATGGTTCTTCACCTTTCTCTTCGTGATGGGTTCCACTAACTCTGTTCTTGGCCTGGGGAAATGCATGAAGTTGGCTTAAGTATATGTTGGTCAGCATTAATTCCAAGGTCAGATCCATTTGGGCCGTTTGGTCGTGACCTAAACTTGGATGGGGCAGGCCTAGGTTCCATCCCCATGACCTCCGAAAAATATTTGGATTTTTCATTTTACATGACATTTTACTTTTTACTTGGTGGTGGTTGTGTATGGGGCTACCCGTGGATAGGCCAAGTGGGTTTGAATCCCACTGACCCCAAATATATTTCGTTGTTTGTAACAACCGACCATATTGGGCCGTTTAATATATATAATATATATATATATATATATATATATATGTATATATATATATATAATATATATATATATATATATATATATATATATATATATATCTTATATATATATATATATTATATAATATTATATATTATAATATATAATATATATATATATATATAATATATAATATATAATATATATATATATATAGAGATATATATTATATATATAAAATATGGTTGGGGGTGGTGGGTGGTGGCCCACCACCTATTTCATATTTATATTTTATATTTTTTTCTTATTTAAAATCATATGGTTAAAAAATATTAACCAATGTTTATGGAAAAATTAAGTAGGTGACAGTTTCATCTTTTCCGACTTTCAGAATCTATCACCGTCAAGTTCCAATTTTTGGCTTTGATAATTGCCGCTAAATTTAGCCAGAACTCCATATTTGGTGAGCCTCCAAATTCAGTTGGCGCTCTGCTAAATTTAGCTAGTGGGGCCAAGTTGACCAAAACCTTGACTCGCCATAACTTTCACATACTATGTCAAATTTATGTGTCGTTTGCTCTGTTGGAAAGCTTGCAATGAGATCTTTGATCTTATGCTAGTTTCTTTGCAATTTAAGGACTTTGATTTTTTATCTTTTCCAAAGCCACCTTTGATCTTGGAACCTCCTAGATCGTTCCTCCCCACTAAGGAGCTTTTGGTCCTCCAAAAGCATAAATATTATCTGTAATATGTTTTACTATCTTTTCTGCACAAAAAATGTCCTAATATGCCACACTTCCTTCTCCTTACCTTTGCTCTTCAAAGCCATAAGTGATAAATCGACACATGTGTCCTTTGCAAACCTGTAGTACATAACCTATCATGACCCAAGTAAACCCCATACTTCCCAATATTTTATAACACACTTTTTGTTCAATTTTACATCAGACTCATAACAAACACCAATACCACATCTATCAACTTAAAAATCCCAAGAGCATCACTATAATGCATTCATAAGTGATGGAAAAAGCTTCATCACTTTTATAATCATTTCCCAATATGTGATTTACAAATTGTTGCCATGAAAATCTACTACCTCAAAAAAAACCATCTCTCACTCAATCAAGTGATCGCATCAGATTTTTGTAGTCGCTTCTCTTGTTGAACAAATTTTCCAACTGGTTCTTGCATAGGTGCTTTGTCCTTGAGACATTTCTTTGGATGGAGATCCCAAGAGGTGGCTCTTTGATGTTCACCTCTATTGAAATTATTGCAAAAATTATTCTTCCTCGAGACCTACTTAACCTTCTTCCTTCCCTGATGTGGAGAAGGCCTTTCATGTCTTGTCCTATTTCTTGCTGCCATTCTTTTTCAACACTTAGAAACTACATGGTTATACAAGCCACAAAAAGTACATGGTTTTCTATGAAATAAACTTTTCTCATCATTAGAAATATATCTTTAATTAAAAGGAACATTAGCATACTAAGACTTTTTGTTCCTTGCGTGGTTGTCTCTTGTACATGCCTCGCGATGAGAGCTTGCCTTAGCACTTTCTCTACAATTTGCAGTATCATGGGAAGATTTTGATGTGTTACCATCGTTCTCTTTCCTTGATGGTTTTGAAAATGGCTTGGAAGCCTTTGTTGCCTTCAAACATTCTTCTTCAGTGTATCCCAATCTTGAAATGGGTACCTCAAGGCTTCCAACAAAAATAACATCATGTGAACATGAAACTGAAGAATTACCAACAACATTTACCTTTGAAGTAGATCATGATGGCTTTTCTAAGCCCTTGTTACATATCAACCTTTCTAAGGCCTCTTTCATGGCTCATAACTGAAGCTGTAATCTCTACCTCTCCTCTTCTGCTTCTTCTATAAGTCTCCTCAATTCAGCATTCTCTACTTGAAGGATTTCATTGATCTCTTCATTTGAATGATGAGAAGAAGATGAAGAAGAAAAATATTCACTTGAAGATAGAGATGGAACATCATCCCCTGCTTTCTCTTTCTCATGTTCCTCTTTTTCCATTTTCTCATCATAATCTGCATACATTATATCTACCATGTGTAGAAGGCCTCGTAGAGATCTCTGTGATCCTCCATTTCCTTTCTTGTTGCACATTCAATTTCTAGTTATCATTCACCCTCGCAATTTTCATCAACAAGCATACCACTCTGATACCAAACTTGATCGAGATTTTCTCAACTACTTGAACTAACTAAGATCTTTTAATTTTGTGATATTAGCAAAATTGCATGTGAAAGAGTATGAAAAACCACATTTCCATAATTTAAAGAAGATGAAACATACAGAAAGACATCAAATCAAAGAACAAATAAGTTGATAATAGAGTTCACCGAGTGTGGGTTAAGTCTCCGGGCTCAATGTCAAGAGTGGGGAGGCTGCTTCATTAGCTATTGGAAGATGATTACGGGTACATGATATATTATTTGTAAATACAACGATGAACCCCTTTTGCCATAGTGGCATGTCTCTCCACGAGATGTTCTTCTATAAGAAATCTCACTCATACAATCTCTCCTTCAGCATGACAAAATAATAGTCTCTCACATAAAGTGACATACAAGGATCCTCTCACAAAGTAGCATGCATGGATCTCAAAATCAAATCATCATCTAAAAAAAAATCAAATGGACACATGTAAATAATGCTTCTTATACCTCCAAGTTTGGGGACGACCTGAAAATCAGCTAATTAGATGGAGAAACATTAGGTTCCATTGAGTTCTCTATGAAAAATTAAGTAATCTCAATATAGAGTCAACGCCCTTCTATCTCGGTTAAATCTAGGCTCCCCATGAATCTCAAATATTCCTCAAAGATTCTCTTTTGCAAGCTAACTAAAATCCAGATGCTTAAATAGATAAATTGATCATGCCATCATGTTCCTTGTGAAACATTGAGTTCTCTTGGTTCTGAAACTGTCATTTTCGAGCCTACAGGGAATCTTTCAGATTCCATGCAGATTCCTGCGTAAAGCTTCCACCTTCATGGTTTTGCCCTCTATAGTCTATCTCTGGAAAATATTTTTCTCAGATTAGGAAAACCATCTACACCATCAGACTCTTGGTGAAATTCTAAGTAATCTGAGTATAAACTCGACAGGATCCTAACACCTTCAAAAATTGGCTCTAAAAGAATATTTCAAGATTCCTCAAGATTCCATGCATCAAGATTTCTCCTTGTAGAACTGCGTCATGGTTTTGCACCTTGTTCTCCCTTGTTGGGTTCTGCTTCCTTCATTCTTAGCCTGGGCGAATGGATGATGTTGGATTAAGTATATGTTCCCTGACATTAATTTCAGGGGTGGGCATGCTTGGGTCATTGGTGGTGCCCTAAACTTGGGTGGGCAGTCCCGTGTTCCAATCCCATGGCCTCCCCAAAATAATTTTCGGTTTTCATTTTACATGTCGTTTTATTTTTTATTGGGTGGCAGTTGTGTATGGGGTCTCCCGTGGGTGGGTGGGCAGGCCGGGCAGGTTCAAATCTCATCGACACCCAAATATAGTTCATTATAGGATAATCATAGAGTCAATGGTCAAGATTTAATTAAAATTAAAATAAAAGGTCGAAAGGTAGATATTGGAAGGAATGTGAAAAGATTGAATAAAAGCTAAACACTATATAAAAAATTTAAATGAATAAATATAGATAAATTCAATCTGGAATATAGAATCTAGAATAACTTTCTTATTATTGTTATAAATTGTTGGTTAAGAACCTAGTTTATAAAAACAAATTGCAATTATTTGATTGCATGTGTTTTGGATCCTATTTAAGCCTCCAATTGTCAAGATAATCCCTATAGATGTAACCATAGGAATCTTTGGACTAGATCTCTTGAAATTATATCTGAAATCACTCAAAACCCTAATCATTGCATAGTTGTCCTTGGGTGAATTTTGTTGTAGAACAGGTAGGGGGGATTTAGCCTTAGTCCATTTGGGTTACGTTATACCTAACATATATTTAGGAAGCCTCCCTTGTGGGGATTGTATCCAAATGCAAAACTGAAGGTAATGGTTACTAAGGTACATTGATATCTTATCCATTGTTCCTCTCAATCTAGATTGTTACATGAGACTTTGCACTAGGGTGCTATATTTTGCAATAGTAAGGACCAGTGTTTCAAACTTGGAGATACTAATATGTTATGATATCAAACCATTATCAAGAAAAAATTAAAGTTTATTTTATGGTAGTGTGTGAGAATCCTTGACAAAAATCATTTGGGTGCATACAAATAGAAATTTCATGATTGCATGAAGTTCTAAAATGGCTCATATAGTTGGGTGAAAACCAAATTGATTGGGATGAATACTAAAAGAGTGTTTATATGGGAGAGTCTAGGTGATGTATCATATAAAACTTAAATTCTATGCAATTTTGCATGATGTTATTGATATAAGAATTAGTAAGGGAAAACTCCCTATGCAATGCTCTGCAACTTCTATCACCATCTAAATTAGTTATTGTGACTAATAAAAAGCCTACTTTAGTATCTCTTGAAGTAACATTTAATAACCAAGGTAGAGAAGTTGTTAATGAGTATGTAGCTCATTGCATCTATGAAAGTGGGCTAAGAATTTGATCTTGTGCATTTTATTTTTTTGGGAAAAATAATTAAGGTGGTCAATGAAGTGCCAAAAGGATACAAGATCCCAATTAAAAAAGACTTTTGCAATCAATCTAAGCTATATGGGCAGAAATAAGGGTTTATATGGCCTTTGAAGGATTAATATAACAAGGAAAAGTCTCTTTAATTAATGTCATTGTGATATGCCCCTAAGGGGCAATATTTTTGAAGGGTTTTGATCACAATGGAGTGCTATAAGAGGTAATGTTCATCTCAATACATTTTATTCATGAAATAGAAATTTTCTGGCTATAGCACATTATCCTAACCATCATGGATGAACCATATGTTTCTAAAGTTGAAACCTTGATTACGAAGGGTTGATGTGATTACATATTTTAAATTCCATGAGTGGCTCATTTTTCGAAACTTATGCTTTCTATGATTGATGAGATTGACTAAATGAACTAAATCAACAAAATATATACTGAAGTGAAGGAAATTCAAATGTTCATCGCCAACCATTTTATGCTCGAAATCATATATTGAGGTTTTGCAAAGTTTGTGCTACTGAAGGTACTCATTTTTAAATCAATGTTATTTGTATTATGATTGCTTACTTGACATTTGGCTTTTCAGAATGTATAGGTTGTTGAAAGCCATTTTTCCTTCCACTCCCTAGCTATAAAGAGGCTTGAGGACATTAAACTTGCATTATGAGTGATGGTTAGTGGCCATTTTTTATAATAGTGGAGGACTTACACTTCTTACAAAGGAAAAAAAAATCAAGTATATTATTTTTGATGATGTGTGGTGTGACCACGCACAATACCATTTGTGGTTTAGAAAGCTATTGTTAAACATGATCAAGGCATTTGACAAAAATATGCCTTTTCTGGGGAAGTCTATGGAAACATTGATAGTGTGATAGAAAGGATAAGGGAAATTACTAGGGGAAATGAATGAATGTTCTGAAATATGTTACAATCAAGTGAATTACATAGTTACCAAAATGTGAAACAAAATTACCAATCCATTACACCTTTTGGAAATTGGCATATGGATTGCACCCAAATTATTATCTTTCTAGAAATGTCATTATCAGGTAGAATAAATCCAAAGAAGGATTTTGAAGTGGTAAACAATTATATGACAAATTTGAGGAAAATGTATAAATCTTGGAGGAACTGAAATGGGAATACATGAGAAAGTTGGAGCATTTTTACAACTTACTCGTAACCTTTTAAATCTACTAGCCTTAGATGATAGGGTACATGTTGATCTTATTAGTTTAAAAGGAATTTTATGGAACCCGATCGCATCAAATTTATAAAGAAAAGCAAGGGGCATGGGAGCATGTTGTAATCCCAACTTGGGGAATTTTCTATTTATTAAATCATTCTCCCATGTTACATTCATTATACAAATGGTCTCATTATGTAGAATTAAGAGACCATAACAAATACATCATAAATGGAAAACTAGTTCCATTATTCCCTCAGCACGTTCCCTAACTATCTCCTATGATCCCTCCTCAATCTCTAAATGATTTTCTCAACAATATTCATTCCTACATTCATTCAATTATATTCATCTCGCATCCTTACATAGACTTTCTAAAATAAGTCTACATTATTAAATTTCTTCATCATATAATTTATTAAACATTACAAAAATTAATAATTTGTTTGTCTCTTTTTTTTATGAGTATTAAATTGGACCCCTTTTGTCCTTCCCTTGTGGTTATTTGTCATTGGTCTTCCTCATTCTTGATATTATTCGTTTTTTCTTTTGTACCTGCAAACACCAATATAAGTTGAATTCCATATAAAAGAGTATTCATCCACTAGAGTACATGGGTTGTCAGCCAGTGTATCCATCAGTTCTCTAGGAAGCTCCTTCTCGTACATGGTTCATCAACTATTCCTTGTGTTGAAAATGCCTTTTACCTGTACCCGTTTTTTCCCCTTTCCATCTCTGTCATCATCTCTCTCCTATGTTTCCAGCTTACCCACTAGCTTGTTGTCAATGCCCCTACATCTGACTCTTGAGGAAAAAAACATTCTTGGTCCCCTGACCATGTGTTCCTCAATTCTTTCATACTCCCTCCTCAGTAGACCACCAACCTTTACAAAACTCTCTGCAACCTCTAGGGGGAAACTGTTTGCCTCATAGGATTACATAATATATGACTTAGATACATACACTTTCTAAACTTTTCAACTCAAGACCATCAAATATTCTTCACTAAGGACCATTTAAACTATTAGGGATCTTTGTCCAGGGATTTATTACCCCACACAAAACTTTATTTATACCTTTCTTCCTTTGTATCTATAGTATCCATCATGCTTATGTTGTTTCCCTTTTTCTACTTGGGGGTATCCATTTTATGCCATTTCCTCTTTTCAACTTCTTTGCATCCTCGTCCCTGCCTATTCTCCTTGTGCTCCTTTTGTAGAAGTCCATATTCTTCAACTATCTTTATCATCTCCTCTTCTCATGGAGTCTTTGTGTTCCTTCACTTTACTATGGCTTTCTTCTAGACCCTTTTTCTAACTGTGTTCAGTCACCTCTCCCTTCCTCTCTAGTGAGCTTCTCCATGCTCACTATAAGCTGCAAATAGACTTTGTAGTAACAAGTATGTTTCACCTTGCTACACAATACCTCACCAAGCTTCTCCCACTAAACTTGGCCTTTTCGTATTATTTGTTCCTTCCACTAGAACCTTTTGAGCTTTGTTTTCTCTTCAGCTATCATAGTCGTGGATTTTTGCACCTTGTCACTTCTTATCAAGAGAGTTTCCTATCTTTTCTCTAGACAACTCTACCCACATTTGTAACTATGGAGTTGTCCCAACTTCTACCCAATTGTTGTTGGAAGTTGCCTCTTTGTTATAAGGGATTCTGTCATGTATCGTCTCTTTGAATTCTTCTTCCTCTTTCTTCATCAACCTTATTCCTTCTATCACTTGCTTCTGTCTTGGATTCATTTGTTTCTTCCTCTTGATGTCATCTTCTTTCCTTGCTTTAATCATGGAGTCTTATATTGCATCATCTATGTCAAAGTCTGCTTCTCATTTATCATCCTTTTGTTTAATCCTTGCATAAAATTTTCTTGTAAGTGGATGTCTCCATCCAAAAAGATTCTTTTCATCGTCTTCATTCACTAGCCTATAATTACATGCATAAATATTCTTCTTGTTGAAGTGTGCACCAGATCCAACGAAGCACCTAGGGACTGGGTTTAACAAACTTAATTTACGCATCATTTTCATGACTTAATAATGACTTCACTTATGACTTTGACATGACTATAACTTCCTTATTTACTCTCCAAACTTCTACTCTTTACATCGATGAATCTCGGGTGTGTGGTACAATAGAAAATGCATCCATTAATAACTTTTTCATAACTCTTCCATTTTTTATTCATAACTCATTTTTACAAAATTTGACTTGAGTCCAATGAATTCATCTTTGCATTAATTTAGATCTTTGACACTCAATTATCAAAAGACTTCATTACAATTGATTAGGACTCCCGAACTAAACTTAATGGTATGGACTTTGACTTTTTACATATTTTTTTTAAACATCCATAAACTTCAATTTAACTTCGACTTTAATATTTAAGGACTACAAAGCTTTATAACATTGTTTTAGCTTAATAAGTCTCACTTACATATTCAAAGTTTCTAGAATCCGTAAGGAAGCACTGAACAACAATAGCGAATCCAAGAATTACTAATGAAACAAAAAACCGCAAAAATCTCCTGATCATAATGTGCCTCCTTATCAGATTTAATATGGTGGGCATCTCCACAATCAAGGACACGTCCATACAAAGCAAAAAATATAAGCCTCTATAAAATTTGGCAGCGTCTCTTAGGATCGATCTTCCCATGACCATTATAAGTACCTGCAATGGTTGCTTCTCTTTGAAGAAAATATATTTGACCATTATAAGTAACTGACCATAAAACTAGATTAGCACACTGATTGGCTATTCAACTTCAACATGTTTTATTGCTGTCTTTCTCATTCTCAACAGATCATTGAAATTGATACTCCCTTCCGACCAGATACTCAAGTTCATTGGAACACGAACGTTTGTGGGTTCTTGATACAATTTTTTCTAGACTGGGCTCATAAATTAAGAATCGCTCTTTATAAACCAACACGCATGCACACTCTAGCGTCGCAAGACCATGAAATACCCCACGACTGCAGCTAGGTTCTTTTCCAGCATCATCCTTCAACGAAGAGTTGTACTCGAATGCTGCTTCAATGAAACGCGCTCTGCTCAGATGCTTCAATGGTGGTCTGTGAGGCAACGTGGAACGTTGGTCTGGTTGTCAATAAAGTTCTCTTTCACGATCCGAAGGGCTCAACGATGGCAACAAAAACCTCCACGACTGCAGGCTCCATGTTGCAAGCTCCACAAACAAATATTTCTCCTACGCAGATCCAAAAATAACAACACCGACTAGCGCAACTCATGGATGGTTTCTTTCATGCACTTGTACAAACGTGCTCTTCCACCTCTATTTGGCTCTCTTCAATTTCTAGGTAGCAATGCAAACTGGCTTTTCATGCCACGCCCTCATGTAACCTCTCTTCACAACACTCAGTATAGCAACAATATTTATACCCACTTCCTAATACATCATAACAATTACATCATAAATGGAAAACTACTATAACAAATACATCATAAATGGAAAGCTAGTTCCATTATTCCCTTAACAAATTCCATAAGTATCTCTTATGATCTCTCCTCAATCTCTACATGATTTTTTCAACGATATTCATCCCTACATTCACTCAATTCTCTTCATTTCTCATGCTTATCTAGACTTTCTAAAATAAGTCTACACTATTATATTTCTTCATCATATAATTTATTAAACATTACATAAATGAATAATGCATTTCCCCTTTTTGATGAGTATTAAATTGGCCCACTTTTGTCCTTCCCTTGTGGTCCTTTTTCAATTGTCTTCCCCATTCTCAATCTTTTTTGCTTTTGCTTTTGCACTTGGAAACACAAATGTAAGCTAAAGTTTATATAAAAGAGTATCCATCCACTAGAGTGTAAGGGTTTTCAACTGTTGTATTCGTCGGTTCTCTAGGAAGCTCCTTCTTGTACATGGTTCATTAACCATTCTTTGTGTAGCAAATACCTTTTATTTGTACCTATTTTTTCCCTTTCCATCTTTTTCATCATCTCTCTCCTGTGCTTTTGGTTTACCCACAAGCCTATTGTTGATGCCCCTACATTATGATTCCATGTGGGGAACAGGTTTCAGTTCCTCGTTTGTCGAGGGAAATTTGAATAATGGCTTCATTCGAGTCAACGAAGTGAAATATATTAGGAGTAGTGAGGTATGAGAATATCATTATAATCTATGCCTTAAATCACATTCTAATCTAGACTATAAGAATGACCCTATCAAGATGTGGGATGTATACTTTGAGATCATTGACACAAACATTTCACTAAATTCCATGACTCGCTCAACCGACTTGAATCATATACAACTAGTTCAGACTTCTATTGCAAATTCCAACTTTTTTACCCTCCCATCCTTTATTGATGATGTAGAGTTCCAATATGTAAACAAAGAGGATGTAGAGTTGTAATTATGGAGGTGGAGGAAACAATTTTGAACATTAGAATGACTAAAATGGAAGCAATGCTCATTAAAGTAACCAAGAGCAATCAAGAGGATCCAAAATATTGTGGTGTAGAACCAAAAAAAAGGGTTAAGTATCAACTGAGCAAAATTCGAGGGTGCAAAACATTATTGAGAAATAAGTTAACACAACTCCAGAAGCTAGGCTAGTCGAATCAAGTTAATTTCCAATCTTACAAATGTTTTGCAAGTATGTTTCGTTATTAGGTGTTTTTTGTAAAATTTATAGAGGATATCAATTTGGAATTATAGTTAGAAGATCTCATAGAGGTAGGAAAAAACTCTTGTGGATGTACATAAACAATGAAGCTCAGGAGAAATATGAAATATGTAAAGGTTCTAACCTTGATATCAAACTATCTTTTTAATACAAAATGCTAACCATTCCATTCTAAAAAAACATGTGGTTCCACTTAATTAATGGAAAATTATATATTTGATAAAAATGTGTTAACAATATTTTTCTTGTGATGATATCTCATAATGTGAATGTGAATCATGGCATGATGTAACTGTATGGAATTTTTATAATGAGATGTTTTATGATGGCATGCATGAGAATGTGATTCCTTGGTACTCAAAATGTTGTAAAGAAAACAATGTTGTATACTGACGATGACATTCAACAATTAACATGCAAATTATTTTTTATGAGATGATGATGTTGTGATTATAACTAATGCATTGGTTGGATGTTGTGTGGTAATGATTAACTATAAATCCACCAACAGCCCAAGAGGGCTTATTCATTTAATGAGATCATGAGATTACATACCTAAAGGTGATAACATTTGCAAAATAACACCTTATGAGCTAGGGATAAACTCAATCATCCAACCTATGCAAGTGATTCATTTTCCTTATATAATTCTTGATTAGACATGGGACTATCTTAAGAAGGGAAAAGTGCTTGAAATCAGAGTCTTGATGCCAAGTTCTAGAAAAAGGGATAGTGTGTTACTCATTTCTGGAGTTATATTACTAGATTTTGATGCTTAGAGAAGTATTTGGTCGGAGTGGTGGAGGAACTTTAGTTCTACCTTGAAGAAGCCCAGGGTACACAAGTAGTATACAAGACCAACTATTTACTTGGGAAAATGAGGCATAAGGACTTGGGACCTTGGTTAGGATTTGAGCATTGTATTAAAATTTGGGAAGAGGGATAGAGTTGTACTTGATCTTCCGTAGAATTATAGTGTGGACTTTTGATGCCTATTACAATATCTTGAGTGGATATTAAACTAGCTATAGTATAAGGAGATATGGAAGATACAAGGAATAAGTAAAAACCTATAAATAATATAATTAAAATTAATTTTGGAATGCAATTCCTTGAAGGTAGAAGCATTTAATTCCCCATATTTTGAATTAAAGTTGTAAATGATAAAGTTATAATTTTAAATAATAAGTACATAATAATAATAATATAAGTAAAAAAAATTAATAAACAATAACACGATAAAAAATAATAAATAAATTATAAAAGAAAGAAAAGGTAAAAAGAGATTTCTAAGAAAGAACTAAAGGAAAACTAAATCAAGAAAAAGTTAAAATTGTATGATTTATTACTTAATGATAAGTGGAACCTACACAAAAATATTTTGCGTGGATGGACATGAAAATTTATATTTAATGAATGTAGAAGGGATAGTGGGATTAGCTTCTTTATTTTTAGGAAATTATGATATGAAAGGAATAGAAGCTCGCATAGGTAATTGAATGAAGATTTAGTGGTTTCTTAGTATTAATGGTTGAGAGATTAGTTGGGAGGATATTTGTCTCCACGCATGTTAGTGGTTATGAATTGTTGTTTGAATGGATTTGATAGCATGAGTTAAATGGTTCTATATTTATTATCATTGCAAGTGATTTTTTCTCAACAACTTTTAAGTAATGGTCTTAGAACTTATTACTGGAGTTGATTATGAAAGAATAATGAAACAATATTTATTTTTAAATTAGTCAATGGTTTATAAATTGTCATGTTTATGCATACTAGAGTTAGTAGTTTTATCCATTTCATAAATGCACATGTATCTTATTCTAAATATCAAACATTGAAACCCATCAATGATGGTTAGATTTTGGTCACATTTTAACTTGTGTCATTTACTTTGATGTGCTTTGTTGTAGATTCACATTATGTTCAATGTATATTTACAACTTGATGAACTAATATATGCAAAAAAAACAAAGTCCATAGCCATTTTTATATATTCTCTAACGTTTCTTCATCATCCCAACACGTCTATATGCCATTTTAAATATGATTATCCAGGATGTGAAACACACCTTATTTTCATGGGTTGTGTTCTTCATATCTCATTTGAAACTGGTAAAGGGGTTGTTGAATCATTATGTTATAAGGCTCAATATTTTTTATATCATATTGTACAAACTTATTCATTAATGAAAATTTGGAGTTTAATTATCAACCAACATTATTAAGGTGATCATGTTTAATGTTATTTTGAATTCATTTATGCATTAGTTACATTGTGGAAAAAGGTATTGGGCTTTTGTGAAAAGAGTTTCACACACACACAACAATTGTATTTGAAGTAATACAACATGCTAGCCTACACCCACTAAACATTAGCCGTATGTTGGAATTTCGACACATCCTTATGTTTATCAAGTTTAATTTGAGAATGCCCTAAAAAAGATGTTTCAAAAGTTCAATATCACTTGAAACCAAAATGTTTTTATGAAGATAAATGAAAATGATTATACAAATTCATCCAATTAATAATCCATGGATCGATATGCACGCTTTCTCACCGTCTCGCTCCTTTTCTCAGGGATATGTTGTGTATTTGCATGCAAGTGAAAAATGAAAAATAAATAAGATAATAAACAAGGAGATATGTTGCATTTCTTGTCTTGAAATATCTTCTCTCATGTCATATTGAGTTGATATGCACATGAAAAATAAATAATATAATAAGAAAGGAGATATGTTGTATTTAATGTCTTGGAATATCTTCTCTCATCTTATCTTGAGTTGATATGCACCTCAATGTTGCAAAACTTGAAATGTGATATCTTAAATTAACACATATAAAAAAGACTGTCATATTATAACTTAATAGAGCCAACTTTGAAATTCACATATTTAATATGCATAACAAATTTACAATCAACAAGTGCCCAAAAATGTTGTCTTGATAATCCTCACCATCTAGTATCAATTAAACCCATCACCATCTAATATCATATCAAACTACTCTTAGTCAAATTCAATGATAAAGAAAATTAGAGTTCCCATTGACCTAAAACTATGATTGAATTTTTTATTATCTAGGTTGATTGAAAATTGGAAAAATTATTGAAGGCAATTTTCCACCTTGCATGACATTATGGATCATGGCATAATTCTTCTTATGCATGGATTTTTTTTGTTAGGTTTTTATCAATTTGTGAATGAAAATAAGTTCCATTTGTTACAAGATTATCTTACTTTATAAAATCTAATCTAAACTAAACATGTGATAATATTTATATTTATTATGTCTGATACCTTGTCTAAAAGTCAAATATATGCTTGGAATGTAAGTAGGGGTGTGCTAAATTTTATTTTCATAATTATTTTATTTCCTCACTAAGAAGTATGAAATTATTTTAGATAGCTTCGAATGCCTAGATTCTCTTGTATTCCACTTCATCGCAAATGTGGAAATAATGTGGAAATAAGTGATGAACAAGATCAATCTCAGATCAACCAATGAGAGGAACAATGGTTTAATCATGTTGGTCATCTAGTTCTCATAAAGTCAATGCATTCTATGTTATCCATCTTCCATTATTCAAAATTTCTTACACATTTAAGTGTATAGAAACAAATTGCTCATAAATTAAGGAGATTCTTGTGCCAAGGTGGTAAGTCAAATTATAAAGGATATTATTTGGTTAATTGGTTGAAAGTTAGGGAACCAAAGAACCATGGAGAACTTTCTATTAAGGACCGATTGATGAACATGGAATTGGGAGCCAAATGTTTTTGGAAATTTATCTCTAGTAAGTATGGATGGTGGAAAAAAAAACATATGCGTAAAAAATACTTTGTAGGGAAAAGGAAATGATACCTTGAATTCATCCTTCAAGTACAGGGTAGTTCAACTATTTGGACATTTCTCAAAGTAGTTAATTCGACTAATCCAAAAGTAATTGACATGGGTCCTGTAATGGTTGATCCTATAATTTGTGGAAATATAACTTTATGGGATAGCACTGATTGAATACATGTCACGACATTAATTCCCCCAAGGAGTGGTTGGATAGTTAAAAGAAAAGGTCACTTTTCATATATCTTCATTTGGTTAACATTTTGGTTTATGGATGAGATGGGAATTATATTCACTCCTCCTCACTTGTCTCCTTTAGTTCCTTCTCTTTAGGCTTGTTTGAAAGGATGTTCACTTAAAAGTATTTATGTAACTAATTGTAGAGGGTGGGGTTTAGTTGTTTTTTTTTCATGCAAGGTTACAAGTAGAAAATATTTTAAATTTCTCTCCCTCTTAAGCTATCAATTTGGAGTAAAATCTAGTATCCATACACTTTACCTAAAATTAATATTTTCTATTGGACTCTTGTTCATTGAAAGATATTGGTAGTCAAGAATTCAATCAAAAAATGGATACAAGGACCTTTTAGGTGTGTCCTCTACATTTTTATTCATCTCACCATCTATTTAGCAAATGTGCATGAGTAACACAAGTATAGCTTTCAACTCTTAGTGGGAATCAACATAAATTTAGAAATATAGATGCTTAGAAAAATCCATTTGATATATGAAGTAGTCCTTATATCTTTATTTTTTTTTTAATAAACTAATATACAAATAAACCTATATAGAATTTGCAAAGTTTATGTATGAAAGTCTATTTAGTGCTAAATCCACCCATTTTAAATCAAGTACTGATCCAACCTATGTTGGTGGAAACTAAGGCTAAAATTTTCTTTCTAAAAACATTTACTTCAAAAGAAATTTTGTGTTGAGATACTTAGCTGCTAGAGAGAGATGAACAGATATGTTATGAATGATTCAACATAAAAATTTCTTCCATTCAACTCAAAACTAGGAAAACAAAATCTATACCATGTTGGCAACTTTGAATGAGTTCTCAATATTTTTAGAGATAGATTTTTTATCATAATTTCTTTCTCCCCTTCTTTGATGGTGCCTTGAAAATATATCTAGGGATGGAAAGTGTGAGAGGGGTCATCATAAATCTTATCAAAAAAATATTATATCCTCTTTCCAAGAGACTTGGCACATATACTAACAACTATGCTAAAGCATATGCACTCCTTCAAGGATTTAAATTGTTTATTAATATTTCCATATAGAGTTTGATAGTGTTGGGGGGATCCAAGAACATTATTAGGCATATAGTTTTGGAAATTATTCACCTAGATTTTTGGAAATTATTCACCTAGATTCATGCCTGGCATCTATGTCACTATTGTGAAAATTTATCATGTCTTGTGGGAAAATAATATCATTGTATATCAATTTACAAATCAAACTACTTTAAGAAAACAAGGGGATATAGTCACGGATGGTCAGGTTTAGCATCAACCTATACCTTAAATCAATGGAGGAAAAATAATGTAGATCACATTTAAGAGGGTAGCTGGCCTATTGTAAGGCTCACAAATTGCACAACAAAAGGTGTAATGTAAAGTGATTTTTCCCTCCTCATTGTGTCCTTTAACTGATAACCTCACATGTCCATGAACCAACACATTGTATTTGGCACAAGTGATGTGAGATTATGGTGTCATGGTTGAGTTATTTTGTGTGGCATTATAGGATTATAAACTCGAGGCTTTGATTGATGAAATTTGTTCTAGGAGCTTTGATGGTGGCATGAATTCTTCTGTTGATCATTTTTAGTAAGACACCTTTCTCTCCTATTCTTTCTATAACTTTAGAAGGTTTACAGTTAGTTCCTAAAATTAGTATCAAAGAGTAGGCCCTTTCTTCTCTATTAGGGAACATGGTCATGATTTTAGAAGACATTTTGTACTATTTTGGTGATAGTGATACTGATACTTTGAGGGATTTCTTGTTTAAATTACACACTTAAATAGCTAGAATTGAAGTTTTTGGTACTATGTGAGGGCCTGAATTATATTATGGGTGGTATTTTTCTCTAAAGGTTTCCTTATCAAAGTAAATTGGTCATTTTTTATATTCAACCTCAGTTTTAACTCTTGTGTCCATGAATGTTTTGGCCCCACTTTTTTTATTTATTGGGTCTTGAGCGATTCGTTATGTCCTCCTAGGCTTCGTTATTATGTTATCTCTATTATTTGTGCCCTATTGTCCAACTTGGAAATTTCCTCCTTTAAATGGATTATAACAAACTTCAAGAGATATGGTGAACATTGGCAAGGCATGTAGATAAAATTGAATGAAATCAAAGTTGGATTCACATAGTCGTGAATAAGATTCAAGAACGTGATAACAATGCAACTTCCTAGGTTGAAGCAATTATGAGAACAATGGTGCAATATAATGTGAGATAAATGTACTAAAATAAAAAATTACATCACTTTGAAGCATTGTAATGAATTTGTCAAAAGGTGATCACTTTGGAACTTCCAACCAAGTTTAATCACCGAATTCAAATAACAAGAAATTCATGGAAGAAAATATAGTGAATTAGCTTTTGAAAAATGAGGAATTGGCCAAGTAGGTGTTGAACTTAGCAAAAAAATAAACAATTGAAGTCACTATATGTGATATCTAATATATAGTATCTCCAAATAAAAATAAATTAATTAAAATTAAAATTAAAAACTTTATCTAAATTAAAATATACTAATAATATAAGGAACATAGATCCATCTCTGAATCTACCAAGTTCTAATAGGGATCAAATCTCTTTAGATGCAAAATTCATTTTGAACGCAAAACTTGAGGAAATGTTTGCACCTCAAGAAATTTGATTCCTCTCATCACTTGGTAAGTCCTTAGTTTTGGGTGTGTGTTATATTATTTCCACGACTAGTCCCACGTGTCGGGGATTAGAAGGGGGCAGATGACACCCCCTTTGTTGTGCGGGGCATGGAGAGGCGTGATAGCCCCCCCTGTCATGGGGATTGAGGGGGGCAGTAGCCCCCCTCTACGAGGTCCTAGGTAGCACCCTATGATTTTCTTTTTTGGACCCTATATTAGGTGTCCAGACCTACCCATGGTTTTGAGCATGGGTTTTGCACATCATTTTGGGCATGATGGTTTTTTGCACATGGTATCTTGTAGATCTGGGTAAGGGAACTATGATTATGTTCTAATCTGGGATTAATGAATTGGGGTTTATGGATGCTTTGACATGTATATATATGTATTGTAACATTGAAAGAAATATAATGAAAAAATAATCTGGTAGTCCCAGTTTTGGAATCCAGGGGAAAATCTTTGTGTATGTATGTTTTATGTTTTATGCTCTCACCATTGTTTATTTTTTGTTTTTAGAATTTGTATGCAGGGATTTTTTCTACAGGGTTAAAACCTACATCTGGTATCACATTTGTTTTGACTTCAAGGGGATGCCTTTGCTGCTGAGGGGTTTTTCTTGGGCCTGTGGTAGAGCTTGTTCAGTGGGAGATCTGTGAGATCGATTCTTATGGTGAAATAATATGGTGAGTAGTGAAAAGATAGAGATCAAGAAATTTAATGGGCAGGGTTTTGAGTTGTGGAAACTCGTGATGGAGGATGTTGGATAGTTGGCATTGTGTGTATGGCCAGTGGCCTTAAGAAGGCATGTACAAGTGTATTGGCATTGATGTCAACAGTCATACTCAGGAGTTTTGTTGGGCAGTTGGCTTGCCTAAGAACTGGCAAGAGTGTTGGCATTGCTGTCAACCATACAAGCTTGGTTGCTTGTTACAACAGATGTTGGCACTAATGCCTCAGGAAGAATCTCATGGTAGTTGCAGCTTTCATGTATAGAATCATCATAGTAGAAGGCTTATTCGAAAAGCCATAAAATGATGATTACAGTGATGGCCTAGGATGGAAGTCCATGGGAGTTGCAAGCCTCATGCTAAGGACACATTGTGGATGTGATTCCTAGCTATCCAAAGAGTTCAGGAGAAAAATATTGGCAGTGAGTTTGGAGCCATATTTTGAGGTATTAGATGGGCTCAATGGCTAATCGGACCCCTTCCATTGAAAATTTCTCTGGAATAGTTTTACAACATTATGAGGAAGTCCAAAAATGGACTTGTGGGTCAAACATTATGACCTACTGAAGTTTAGGGTGTTAAAGCCTTAAGCAAGGAAGAATCCTTCATATCACAAGTCCTAGCAATCAGAGGTCCAAACAATCATAGGTCCCAAAAATCGGAGGTCCAAACAATTGGGGGTCTTGGAAATTCACAATTGAAGGTTCTAAGGTGCATCGCACATCGAATGAAATTTTCTAATTAGCGATTAGAGATCCCACATATCGGAACTCCCGACAAAGTAGAGGTCCTAGTGAATCACAATTGGTAATACTTAGTGGCTGGAATTGGTGCAACAAATAGAAAAAATGTTGGGATTTGAGCCTCTAGTGTTAAATCATCAGGAGAGAAAAAAGAGAAACTATAAAGTAATGCATCGCAAAACCAAGGTGGGTGAGGCAATTTCTCTCTCCTCTAAGCAGGACATGTGGTGGCATCTGATTGGGTCTTATAAGGACACATGGAAGCTAATGATGGGCTTCGATGAGGACACATGACAGTGTCTAGTAGGCTCTAATAAGGATATATGCATCTGCTAAGCTTTGATAAGGATACATGGCATTAGGTGGTGAGCTCCGATGAGGACAAGTGGTAGGATTTGATTAGTTCCGATAAGGGACGCGTAACCGCTTACATCAACATGACTTCACGGTATAGAGGGACACATGGAAACTTGTTTTGGTGTTTATGGATGGCCTAATGGGCCATATCTAAGTGACATGTGTCATTGGTTAGAAGATGCCATGTGTCAGGTGATGACATCACATTGACGATCAACAATTGTAGGTTTGCAATGGTTGGCACATTGGCCACATTTAGAAATCATCGATTAGACAACTCTGACATGGGGGTTAGCACATGGTCGTGAAGTGTTTAGGAACCAAGGGCCAGGGCTAAACAGAGGGGCCAATCAGCGATCAACGATTGACGATTTGTGATGGAGAACACATTGTTACAAAGTGGAAATCACTAATAAGGGGGCTCGATATATGGCTAGCACATGGTCTAGAGGAAACTAAGAAAACAAAGGACGCAATGCCTTAACAAAGGGAGTGCAGCCCCTGGTGAGAGTCTAAAGGCTTAAGAACCTTAAGGCGAAGAGGTTGGTCATAGACCTCGGTCTTCTGGTAGGTAGTGCACAATAAGGGCTAAGTAGAAGGAGCTTAGAAATTAGAGATTGGTGATCAGAGGATTGTGGTTGTTAAGACATGGGAAAAAATTGAAAAACATTGATAAATAGGGCTCTGTTATGTGTTAGCACTTGGTCATGAAACTAATATAAAACCAAGGTGTTATCTAGAAATCTAGTGTCCATTCAGAGTTGCTAGTCCCACTAAGACGGGTAGCTATCTTAGAAACAAACAAACTAAAGTTACTTGAGTTTTTGTTTATGAGAAGTAGATGAGAGAGAAGAAGAGAGTACCAACCTCAGTCTTTCGCTTGGCTCCTTGCTTGTTTCCTCTCCCCTCTGACAGATCTTTGCCGCTCCTTCCTTACTTGTCCCGCTTCAAAGAGCACCTGTAAAGTCAAAGTAGCATAATACCATAAAAGCAAAGACATCTACAATCATAAACAATATAGGGCCAGATATATATTGACCACACAAATGCATATATCAACTCAAACATACAAGAATGTGGAGGAAAACTCAAATAGCTTTATTGATAGAAAGAGTAGAAGAGAGGATTACAACCCATTGATCTGACCTACCGTCATCCTCCCAGCATGAAATCCCTTCTTCACCTCATGAAAATCTTAGCTTACCCAACAATATGATGTTCCACAAAGAAACCAACAACACTTCCTTACAAAATACAAGATTCTAGCCTTTGGATCTCTGGGATGAGGGATCCATATATAGAT